>JAQZDE010000059.1:0-50000 GCA_037576195.1 Phytoseiulus persimilis | reverse complement strand
TCATGCTTGTACGTATATGAAGCTCCCTTGTCTCGGAGGAATCTACGAACTCACACAATTCGTCCCGGGATCCGTGTGGCTGCGATCTTGCTGAATGGACAGGACAGCAAAATGAGCGACCCGCTACAGGCCACTAGAGCAGTTGAACTATTTTGTTGGGTCCCAACCATTACGGGTGCGTTTCCCTCTCCGATAATGACAATGACCTTCGCCGAGGGGGCACGCGCTCGAGAGCACTAGGACCGATTGTTGGAGGAGCGAATCCCTGAGGTGCCCCTGAGCCGACGTCGACAAGGATATATCCCGTCTAGAATCTTGGTGCGTATATTCGAAAGCCTACTGTTAGGGAATTAACTAGTCTCCGACATTCATTCGGCTCTGACTCCAGCCAGGGACGTTGGAACCGGTATTCGTGACCGCTGATACTCTGAATTCATTGCGGCTATCCCTGCTTTGAGATTCATATTCTTCATCGTGCAAGTATGCAGCCATTACATCATGCCGAACAAATAAGGTGATCTCTCTGCTGTTGATGAGGAAGGACAAGGGAAGATAACGAGAACCGCATGCAGACGGCGACCTCGTTGATGAATGGAATCGATTCGAAGTACCGTGAGCATCAGAACCTTCTTGAGAGAGTCGAGTCAAGAAGCTCGGAAGCGCTGCTACAATGCAGAGCTAGAGAATACGTCTTTTTAAAAATTCCAGTAGCCCTTTTGCCGAGCATTTACGCATATCGTGATGTTTTCTGGTGGCTTCCCCGAGGATCTCCAGTGCCTCCCTTCCTGGCTTCTCCATATATTTAAGTGCCTGATGCTCATGACGGTGGTGATGACGAATCCACCTCAAGACAAAAGATGTTTTGTTACATAGCTATCAACGTGTTCAAGTTGTCTCCGCTATCTTTTCCGGATACCGATTATCTCTGGATCAATTAATATCTATGGAGTATCTGGTGGAAACTGACGAAAATGACGCTCAAATGGTACTTTTCATTGAGAATGTTCTGAAAACTTGTAATACAACAGCTCGGACCACCGATTCCCATTCGGGCTTGTCAGGAATCGAGTATGAGAGTATTATCAGCGATAATTCTGATCGAAGTCGGGACTGGCAGGGAAGTCTCAAATCGAGAATGTCAAGGATAAACCAAGCCAACACCGGGTGAAGTAAGAACCAAGCCCCAGATAAATCCATCTCAAAAACAACAGGGTGTCCTGTTACACATCTCTGACCTCCATTTATTCACTTCGCTTCCGTTGCCATGTCCGCTTGTCGATGATTTCTCGATGGAACGGAACAGCTCCCAAGACCAATAAATATTTTTGCATGGTTTCGGTGGAAACATGAGAAAATTTAGCTGTCCTTGTCGTCTCCAGAGAGCATAATTTGGCAATGTGTAACCCAAATCCTCCGCTTGATGATGAGAATGAATTTCGACGTTTCAATTGGACAACAGGGGTCAAACTCCCGTTTTGGGAGCATCAGATCGAAGTGCTTACGAATGTCTCCGGATGGACCTCCAATTTCGGACGAGGAAGGTTGGCCCTCTCAAGGCGCCTGGGAGGGGGGGTTAGGCTTCATGCGATCGTATCAAATGACGGAGTCGATTGATCCATCCAACGCAGGAGACGAGACAGTCGAAAACTCGAACGACCCCATTCAGCTTCGATTCCCCGCCGGACGTTAATGAACTGCTGTTATGTCGAGAGGTCTTTGGGCGACCATACATCTTGGAACTGTTATCTGTGTCTGGTTTTCCCGAAAATGAAGCTGATACATGAGTGTCGTTGAACGAGTGCCATGGATTGATGGAGTGTTCCAGTTCAGATGATTTATGATCCTCCGGCCGAGGGATGGTTGACGATGTTTTTGATTCGAATTCTCTCGGCCATTAGGTCTGACAGGGTCCCGTGTAGCATATCATCTCGGTGTTGAAGTATTCCACGCATCCGACGGAGGCATCCCGACATTTTTTGAACTCTCATGCGTTTGGCAGCGTCCGAACGTTGGCAGCGTTTGTAAATCGAACAGGGTCCGGTGATTCTAGGCTAAGCATATTTCGAATATGAAGCGTGGTGTGAGTCGGACGAGACCAGGAGCGTGCCGAACATTTGGTTGAGCTCCCGGGAATACGGAACAAAATTAGTTATCTCAAACGGAACTAGTTCTGAGCTCAAGATTATTTCAGACTCGCTTTGAACAGAAAATCGTTCCATTTAGTTGGATGTACACAAATACACAGATCTTCTCGTTTTGTTTCTTCTCCCTTTGTGGCCTTTCGCTCAGTAGTTCAGTGTTCTCCAGCCGTCTCGGTTTGAGGCGTCGGCGTCTACAATACAGAGAGGAATTAAACTTCCAAGCAGCCTTTCGAAAGGGTGGAGGCGTCGATTTCTCCTCACGCGTCATTACGATTACTTTCAGAAAAAAAGTTTCCATTCCAAAACCGAGGTCTCAGGAATGAAAAGCTCCTCGTCACGCACCTGAGGAAGAGATCGTTTCTCGTTCGAATTTTCTGAGCAAGCCGAGGAAGCCCTTTTACCACCGGCTGCATATTTTTGATCGAAAATCTGCACGTTCCCGCCTCCAGGGACGTGTTTGACATTATCCATGGATCCCACCTGAGAAAATATGAGGAACCTCAGACCTCGCAGAGTTTCTCGAGGTTCCGAATCTCCAAAAAATGTAATCGTCGACAGACTCCGGTGTGCGAGTATGTTCATCCTACCTTGGATTGCGCCTTGTTCTTGAAATCTAGTTTGCGGCTCTCAACCTGAAAACCGGAGTTTTCTCAGAACGAGCCGAGTATAGTCCGAAAACCTGATAATGATCACAATTCCTTCGCTCCATGATATTGGGAACCTAATGGTCAACGTTGTTTGCAAACCTTGACTCTGCCACCTCCAGGCTTGTGCGTGGCGTTTTCCAGAGATCCGATCCTGCTCTGCGCCTTGATTTCGACCTGAAGGAATACACGAGTTACTCCAACAAAACCGAATCGGAACCTCATCCCTGACAAACCTGGCCGAGGCTCCAACCAACATAGCCGAGCAAAGCTCAACTCACGCACGAGCAGTTAACCCACCTTTTGCGTAAGAATTTTCTTGTCGCCGCCACCCGGCTTGTGAGTCGCGTTCTCCAGCGAGCCGATGCGAGAACCGACGGTCCACTCCAGTTTTTGCGTTTCGACCTATCAAAGCATCGGTTCATTGTTGCGCTCTGTTAGCTGCGTTCAAGCTCACATCTTCGACTATGGAGCCCGATCCATACGAATCGCTGTTCCCACCTTGACATTGCCTCCTTGCGGTCGGTGTTTGACGTTGTCCATCGATCCGATCCTGGACTTGACGCTGTTCAGATTCGGAGGCGGAGCGGTTCCCACCTGAACTTTCGATATCGGCACTCCTGAAAAGTGAGTTTCGCTCTGTCATCTCCTCATTAGTATCAATCGCGATGGAAGCTCAGGCTGCTCGAGCGTGCGCGTGCTAGTTCGGTTCAAGTTTATTATCCGACGAAGCTCGTGACCGCGCACGCCGTCGACAGCGATGAGCCAGTGATTCACATAAGCGAGTGTGACTAGCAGGCAGACCGAGACGGATCTGGAACATACTCGCTTGGGACGCAGATCGCGACTTCGGGTTCGCGGCGGAGGCCACCGAGAGTCCGACTCCGTTGTGGATCCGCTGTGGGGACAGAGAGGCGCTCCTGGGGTTCTGAAATAGCGGTCAGTAACTGCGGTTTTTGAGGTTTTCAAAACTGCAGCCAAGATCGGAACGTGCCTGGTCCTTACCTTCGATTTGGTGCCATGATTCGTTGCAGTTTTCGTCTCTGAAAGGGTTATCCCGATTCTCATTAGGATTGCTCGTTCAGACGTTTTGGGTGACCATCGCGAGCGGCAACCTCCTGCTCCCTCGGAGCGCTCGCCGCCTACGTTGTAATCGACAACAATTAATGGCACCATCGCCAATCAACGTATTTGTCAGTGAGCTCGCTTAGAAATCCCTCGACTCCATTTTCATTCGAAGGCTCCGGAGTCCTTTTCCGTCATAGACAGACGATTGAATGGCCGAACGAGCTCGATCGCGGACCCATCAAAACGATAATCAACTCCGTCCTTAGAAATGAGGTGAGCTAACGGAATGAGTCATCGGGTGCTCATTTCTCTCCGCTCCGTTTTAGAGTTTAAAATAACCCGGCTGCCGTTGAGTGGTGTTGTTTCGAAAATTGTTCGGAGCAAGAGCCGAGCCATCGATGTTCTGCCGGTCATTGAATTCAGCAAATCTGGATGTTTCGGCAAAAATGCCCAACAAAAGCTCAAAGGCGCAACAAGCTGAAGGCGGGGTCCGATGAGGCCTCCTTTGATCATCCGGAAGAAGAAATGCCGCACTCACCGAGCTTCTTCGGGCGCTGAGGCACTGTCTCACTCATGCTGGCAGACACGATCAAGCTCATCAACTTTTTCGGGTAGAATTTCGCGGTTTCGTCTCACGACCGAGAACAGGAGCGACTGGCTCGGAGATTTCTAGCAGCCCGTCAGAGCGGCGCGCTACACCGATTCCATCGCAACGAACGCGCACTATCTGTGGCTCCCTTAGCTCACTTTCCACCGAGCTACACCGTTGCCGCCTGAGTTACGTCTGTGGGAATCTTCCACGATCCGAGATTCGGTGCCCGAGTCAGTACAGACCGTCCACATACAGAGACAGGGGCACGTAGGGTTGTGCCTGCGCGAGAGGGCCCTTCCAGAGCGATAGTTGCGCCCTCTCACGGCTTGCAAGTCGCTGGGGTGTGCAGGAGCGCCGGCCTCAAGCGATTTAGCGGCCTGACAACGAGGATTATTTCAAACGCAAAGTGGTCACTCGGATCGAGGCGTCTCGGTGTACTTTCAATCAGCAGAGAACCAAGCAGCTCGACACCTCTTGAGATATGAAACTGAAAATATGTGGAATCAACGAACTCATCGCCCGGGTAGGCTCCGAGAGGCTGAACGGGAAAGTAAAAAAAGAATGCTCGCGATAACTTCCGTACGGATTCGCCCTCGTCTGGAGATTCCCGAGCGACTCGGAATTTGGTTCACGACAGGGTCAGAGTCGATGAACACCTCTGATATTCGTTCGAGCACTGTTCTCGACACTCTGATTGAGTTGAGTTGAAGAGCCGAGATCGGAGGCGGCGAATATCCTGGCTCGTGAAATCCTGCTAGCATGGACCGCGGGTATCTCTCTCTCAAAGATCAGGCACTGGCTGATTCTCATCTTAGGCAGTCTGGAACGCGTTTCGCATCATAGCGGAGCATTTCCAGTTACCATCGGCTCGTATAATTACTGTTTCCTCGTGGATTCAGCAGGTGGAGTTTTCCCCCGAGAAACTCGTCTCCTTAATCCAGCCCAATTATTCACTCCCTGGTGAGGAATAGAGACCTGTGGATTTTGCCCACACTTCAGGAAAGCCATGTACGATAATCAGACTGTCAAATTATTACTCAGAGAGCGAGAAGAAAGGAGATCAGAAATTCGTCCTGCCGAACAGTTGTAGGACTGGAGATCGTTTTCTCCCGACACCGCTTTGATGTCATCACGGGAACATCGACGTCGAAGGTCAGGTACGGGACGCCGTACTCCTGACAGGCCGAAACGATGACGTGACTCCGGAACCGACAATTGGAGCGCGTTGCCTTGTGGGTTACTGGTGGAGCACGGTAGCGATGGTGATCACTAAAATAATTGATCATTTTTGATGATTGATGGTCGACTGATGAGTGGTGATCGAACTTACGGCCTCTGATCATCTCACACTAGATATTTGAGTCCAACGGGAAGCTATTGTCTGAAGAATCAGTGCGAAATTCGCCCCTGTGAGGAACCTCGACTCAACCAGAAAACGAACAGCGAAGGCCAACCTTCACAGTTAGGCGGGTGTTCTAGACTACGCGAGTCCAATCATCAGGACCTGTTCCGGAATATTTTACGTACCAAACTGCTGAGGATTCTGCATCAATCAGATAGGCGCAAACGAATAACGATCGAGGAATCGTGTCAGAGTCTCTCAAGAAAACGGCCCGTTCTCGGCGGCACTCCGAATTCCTAACTGGTTGTTTCGTCAGATTACTGCTCTCCTTTTCAAGACGGCGAAGTATACTGTCTAGCTATAGGGGAGACCCTCAGGAGAGCTTTTCCCTCCAGAGAGCGGTTCGCTACACCTCTGACTCCATTAAGTATTGTTGCGTCAGAGCGGAGTTGCAGAACTATGCTCCCTGGCGCCTATGGAGTTGACTCTGTTCTCGAGACACTCCGGACGAAGTGATCGGGAAATCGGGAATAATATAGTTAATTCAAGGAAGCTGGAATCCGCGGCCTAATACTCATGCCTAATTCTCTACAAATAATATAATAATATTACTGGGAAGGTGCGAAGTGCTCTCAAAAACTCCAACAGATGCGATAAAGTCCGATGACCGATACTGTTGGAAGAATCATGACGAACAGATAAGTTGTCTGTCCCGGTCATCTATGTCCATCCCCTTTGTTCGGGAGACAGGGAAACTTCGACGATTGCCGTGTAGAACCCCATAGTTCAGGTCTCATTAAAGCAAAGATCAACATCATCAACGTCGCGTATGGAATCGTCTGCTCTCGGAAATCATCAAGCCTTGAGACGAGACTACGAGACTCGGACACAATTTAGATATTATCCGCGGGCCATTCATCCTCCTTCGTTCGAACGGGATCGTGGAATAGTGTGACTCGGACCCTATGATCGAGCAACCATCCCAGCCGGTGAACTCCGTTCCAGAGCATACGGCTCTGACTGCGTCAGTTTGGCGCTTTTTCTCAGACGAGGACAAAGTACCTAGTCTAGGGACTAGGGACAAACCGCCCGCCGAGTGCCGTAATTTCGATGATAAGCTCTGGAAATCAATCGATATTCTGGTTGACGCAGCTCCTGCCCGGACCCTCGAGTCATTTTAAGTAACTGTGAGGTCCACGTATTTCGTGGCATCCGAGCCCAGAACCGACATTTCACTCGCGGCCCTCAATCCCAATGCCCGCTGATTCGGCGGGAGTTTGGCGGTGACACTCCCCAGCTCTATCTGAGAATCGAGGCGGGATCCCAGGATTACTCCGGAGTTCCACGTATTTCGAGTCTACGTAGGGCGGAAAACGCACGATTTCCGATTCCTCAAGGTCCAGAACTTTTTTGGCGAGCACAAAAGTCGCTGAGTTCTCGAGAAAGGTCAACCCGCCACTCGATGTCAAAATACGCCATCAGAGAAAGTGTGTGTGTGTGTAACGAGACAGCATTTCGCTGCTGGCAACCTAAAGACATCATGGCGGACTGTTGTGTGTTTCTTCTTCTCTTCTCCTACGACCACTAGTGAAGTCGGTAATAATTTTGGCGGCGTTCGCCCCAAAACCTCTCTTCGAGTTAGCTTTTGACGCCGGTGGATAACTGAGATCGGGAGTGCGTTCGAGATGAACTAATTGCGCGGTGTAGCGTCCTATACGCCGGACACCGAGAGCAAACAGATCTATCAACATTTCCAGAGCGCCTCTGACAGGTGAGTAAAAAGAGACGTTCGTGAGGGAAAGCGTGAAGTTCCGTGCGGCTTAAGTCTCCGAGCGAGGTGGAAGACAGTGCTTGCTTTTAACCCGATTCCGATCGCATGCGTTGCCAAACCTCCGAGAACGCATTGGAGTCCGCTATGGCGCCCATTTGAATACCTGCGTGCATTTCAAACTTCAAGATCGCTCGAACACTTTTTGACAGGTCTGAGCATTGTTCTCGGAAACCCCATCGCCACAGGAGACAGCGAGCGATGACTTCGGTGAGAAAACAGATTGCGCGGTAAATTTGCTGTGTGGCGCTATCGTAGGCTCCGGGACTCGCTCCGCAAGTCGAATAGGCGGACTCTGAAAGAAAATCCAGCTTGGTGTCCGTTTTCGACTCGTCCTGATCGATGACGGGCGCTATAACACTCCGTCGACTCCGCTAGAGGAATGGAACGGGTCTGAATGGAAACCGTTAGTTTGAAAGGCTCCTCCATGACTGACTTTCTCCTCCATGAGTGAAACCAGAAACATACGTGTTCCATACGTTTCCCATCTGCGATAGTCGACTTCGTTAGCCGTTATTCGTTCAAACGAGTTCCACTCCGACGTTGGAGCTCATGAATCCGATGCGAGCTTCTGGGATGTTTCGCACAAGTTTCGCGCGCATCGATAATCGGCCGTCCCCGTTCCTATACGAAATATTTGGATCAACTCAAATTTCTCATGGGTGCGTTATCTTTGCTCTAGGCGTCGCGGAATTTCGGGATCGGAGAAAACTTATGATGTAGTGTCCTCCCCTCATAAGTGAGTATTCGTAGAGTTGAGAAAAAATGCTTGGTAGCGATGTTGTTCGTTTTGTTGAACTTTCGAAGCAATGCCTTGAAACCGAAAACCGTTTACATTCACCCCGAACATGAACATACCATAGACAGAACCGACGAATAACATTTGTCGTCGTGGATGTGTGGAATCGGAAGTTTCATGTGCCTGAGTTCGCAGCTCATTCATTCGAAGACAAGATCATGAATGAACCGTGAGCCGAGTCTCCTGGATCCCGAATTCTTGAATCTATGTAGCCACCAGATCCTAACACCGAAAGTTTTTCATTCGGTATCATCGAGCATCAGGGATGTTACACTCATGTCCTTGCCTGACCACAACACGTCTCGGGTATTCGCTGTCGAACCGACAGGTGCCTTCTGCAACCCGGAAAGAGGGGCTACGAAAGAGCGAATTTTGCAGGTGATATAAATAGAGCTCGCGATCGTGATGACAGATCGGCGTAGTTTCTTCGCCGATAGCGGAGGTGGCGTTAAAGATGCCGCTGCCAGTGGACCTTTCGAGGGAACTTTGGTTGGGGCACCCGTCCAAGGGAGCGAGGAAGCAGCACAAGAGATCGATGAAATGCTGTCTGGAGTCTCAGCGACTACGCTTGAGAACCTCCACGACTTGGATTCTCTGGTGAGTGGAGGGAAGCCGACTGTCTTTCAAGTCCGATCTCACACTTTCGAGCAGCCTCTGGTCCAGAACTCCAGAAAGGGTTTTTTGCCTTCATAAATCACAAGTGTGGTCTCCTCCTTCCTTCACAGGAGATAGATCAGCAGGTGTTGGATCAACAGGATTTGGATCAGCAAGAACTTGATCAACAAGTATTGGATCAGCAGGTCCTGGACCAACAGCTCTTCGGTCAAGAGGATCCAAGCTCAGCTCCCGAATTTCACGGCACGCCGTTGCAGGTTCGTTCATTCGAGATCTTAAAAGCGGAATCATCGTGCCTTGTGTGTTGAAGTTTCCAAATGGGATCCTTGAACTTTTCAGATCATCCATACAGAGCACAGTTATGCGATACCGGTGAACCGTCAATCGAGTCCAGCGGCATCGCCTGACGGCTCCAGGCCAAGATCAGTGCCGAAGAGAACCAAGAGAATTTCGGAACGCTCCGAGCCTTCCGCAGCGAAACCTGCGAGTCCGTCAAAGAGAGCACGCGTAGTTGTCCGCGAAACTCCCGCTGTTATGTTAGGCAAGGATTGCGTTCCGAAAGACGATGTTGTCAAGGAGGAAGTCAAGGAAGTTGCCACCCTCGAGAGCGCTTTGACGCCCCAGCAACTCGACGTGGTCAACGCGGCCGTCGCGCGTCTGTCGTCCAGCGGAGAGTTGGCAGATTTCAAACGGAGCGAACTGGGGACGCAGCGAGAGGCCTCGCCTATCGCCTCCGCAGGCCTCAAGGAGACGGCGGTGATGGAGTCAACATCGAGAGCGAGGCCTTCCCGGAAGTCGAAAGAAAAGTTTCAGCGGAATCTCGAACGCAAGAGGCAGATGGGCAAAAACATTGAGGACTACGTAAGCGATGAGAGTGAGGAAGAAGCTCCGGTGACGAAGAAGAAACCGCCAGTTAACACACCTCACCAGCCTCAGCCCTCAACAGCACCCACCAAAGCAAATACGAGCAACTCGAACGCTGCCGCTGCCAACAAAAGGAAAAGTCTATCATCGAATCTACCTACACCGCATCCAGGGAAACGCGACAGACTCGATGTTGTTGACACCCCATTGGATTCGTCCGATGGCGAGCACCTGGATGACGGACAAGATGACGAAGAATGGAACTCAGATAACGATCCGGAGAAACCTTGGTAAGCTCCATCGTCCTGGCTGAGAACGTGTTTCGCATGGAAGGTCGCCAGAGGTGGCGATCAACCAAGGGACGAACATTCATCAGTCCAATCTTTCAGGTGCATTTGTCGGAAACCCCATAACAACCAGTTCATGATCGCGTGCGACTCTTGCGAGAACTGGTTCCATGGAAAGTGCGTCGGAGTTTCGAAAGCAGAGGGCGCTCGAATGGAGAAAGCCAAATCTGATTGGTATTGCAGCAACTGCAAGTGAGTACACAGCGCGGGGCATCACGCCGGGGACTTCTCTCCGGAGTTTTCTCGCGTTCTCCGGCAGCATCCTGGAGGCGTCAAGTTCGTCGCTCGGCTTCCCGCAATTCAGAGGCCTCCAACTGAACGGTGACCTTTCTTTCAGACCGAAAAAGAATGGCGTCGCAGTCCCGCCAGCTCTGCCGACTGCTCGGACTAACCTCAGTGTGCCACTGATTGATTCTGTGTCTCCAAATATGCCGGCGGTCATGATCGGAAACTACACAGTCTTGGGCCAGTGCGCGCAGTGCAAGCTGGTGAGTCTCCGGCCCTTCGAGGATATCACTGTTCGGATATTCCCGGCTTTTTTCCCTCAACTTGATTCGTGCTGACCGTGGTTTCGCATCCTTCGAATAGGTGGTTGGATCCGAAACAACGCACCGTTTCTGCAACAAAGAATGCATCACCCGCCACGTTAATAAATATCTGCCCGCCATCATGGAGCGCGCTGAAAAGGAGGGTCTTGAAGTAAGTTGAGGATCTCCTGCGAAGCTTGGCGATTTGATGAACTGCTCTTCACTTCACAACGGACGAACGCGGCAGAACACAGCGTGAGGAACTGACCCTTGATCGTTGCAGGTGCGCGTTTCGATGGTCGAGATCTCGACGGGGAAAGCGATCAACTTGGTCAATGCAGCTGTGAATGGCACAATCGATTGGCTCTGTAAGAAACCTACCTTCCAAATCAACCCCAACCAGGCTAGTGCCATCCGGCGACCTGTCCCGAAGCAACCGATCGTAGGCGCTCCACCCCAGCCAAACAGGGATCCGGAACCGAAGCTCAAAGCCAAGAGTTCAGAAATGCCTTCGAAGATCGCAATCACAGGCAACGGGAGTCCGCATATCACATCTCCGCGCAGGACCCAGGAACCGCAAAAGTCTCCGAAGGTAAGGTGCACAACCGTTGGAGATGGATCCCCTATGTCGTATTGGGAGAACTTTCCCCTGATGAACTTTCCTCCGCAGGTAGTTGCGAAGAAATCACCGCCAAAACCTCAACCGGTTCGAAGACGTAGCTCTACAGCGATGGACAACAATGGTGTCTCGCCCGTCCCTGAGGCCAAGGACAAGGACAAGGACCAGGTTGGTGGCAGTTTTTCAGCAGTATGCCTCCCTCGGCCCTCCGAGCCGCGGCTCCGATTCCCATCTTGGGGTTTGATATGAGTCTCAGTTCGCGCTTCTCTCGCTGGTCCGCTTCTGGAGGTTACTTGCGACGTCCCAGTTACGTTGCGAGCGTCAAAAACTGTGGAAACCGTTTGCCAGCCTTCGAATGGCGACCCTGGTGCCGTGGAGGTCATTGAACCCGACCAGATAGATCCCCGAGTCCTCGGACTCGGGCTGGTGGGCTTCGATCGCCGATGAGCTCCGATGAAGGGTCTCATCATTCTGGACTCTCCTAGGCATTCCGCAACGGGGACAATTCTGAAAATCGATGTTTTTTTCCAGCGAGATGAAGCCGGGATGCGGCAAACGGTGGTAAACGGTTTGCTTCGAAATCTCAAAGATCGGTGTCAGTCGGAGCCATCGTTTGCTGTGAAGGCCGACAGAGCTGAATCGTTAGCGAAAGCGATCGAAAGCGCTCTTTGGTCAGCTTGCAAAGGAGGCGGGAAAAATTACAAGGATTACAAGAATAAGTGAGTAGCCCTCGCTTTTGAGCCGAGATTCAAGAGCGGCATAGGTTCGCATCTCCAGCGGAATGAATTCAGAGCTGACAGAGCGCCATACGACGTTCCCCAGGTTCCGTTCGCTTGCCTTCAACATCAGAGATGCCAAAAACGATCTGTTGTGGCGTAGGATTATCAACGGCGAGGTCGGGCCGGCCCAGCTGGTGAAAATGGGTGCCAATGAGCTAAGTATCGAAATGGCTCGCTGGAGAGAACGTGAATCTCAGCACTACTTGGAGCTTTACAAGAAAGAAGCCGCCATGAATGTTACCGATAAGGTTTGTGGAGTTTTCATCGGAGAGGCCGTCCATGCATTTGCTGAAAGCGATACACGAACGACTTGAGCGTCTGGCTCACCATTCCGATTCGGCTTTCAGGATACACTCAAGTTACTCGCGGAGAAGCCCCGTGAAAAAGGCAAAAGTGGTGAGCCTGGGACGGATCCTAAGGAAACCTCGACTCCTTCGGAAAAACAAAGATCGACACGCACCACCAGGAGCCACGCTGGCAGTAGTTCTTCTTCGACCGCCCCGTCGTCCACGAGGAAAACACGCAAGGTGAGCAGATGGCTCGAGACATCGAGCCGGCGAAGGTGATTTGATAATCCACGTTCCGAACTCACCCTTATCCCGACTTGCAGGCGACGAGTTCGGAAATCTCCGAGAGAGCCAAAGACGTCGGCGCTGGAGACGTTGACGTCAAGGACGGCGAACACGAAAGCGAAGAAAAAGTTGTACCTGGGCTCCAGAAAGACAGAAAGGATAAAGACAGGAAGCAGTCAACCACTGATAAGGAGAAAGATAGAAAGTATAACGATAAGGATAAAAGGGCGTCCACGTCGTCGTCTTCTGAAAAGAAAACGTTGGAGAACCGAGATAAGAGAACATCCGATGCAGCCGATCCGCCCGATAGGGAGAGGAGGTCGCATCCGAGAGTAAAAAGAGCCCCAGAGAAGAAGACGAACTCTGATCACGATGCCAAAGAGTCTGCTGTAAGAGATCGAGACTCGAAACCTGTTGATTCGCGCTCCCTTGATAAAGCGCAGAGTATCATCGATCGGGTGAGCGATTCCTTTCAGAACCCAGTGCTGTACCGACCATATCTCACCACGAGTGCCACATACTAACGAACATTGTCGATTCTCCGAAGGTCAAAGCTATGAACAGGAGTCAATCAGACGCGGAGATCGGACAACTTTTCGCAAAGGAGAAAGCGAATTGCACTGCACCGTGCGATTCTCTCGCGCCAGAGACGTCGAAGGTCATTTGGACTGGTCTGATAAAAATGGAGTCGTTTAAGTTTGTTGCTACGTTTCGCCACGCCGGAGGGCTTATCAATAATTTTGAGGTAGATCTGCCAGACACCGTCGACATTTGCGGAAAAATTCAACCTGCTGGTGTCAGCGACTATCTGAAAAGGTGCGTGGAATTTCATCTCTAACTTCCCACGGTGCTGAGAACACTGTTTAGAGTTGTGTCCGGTCAGTGAAATCATCCGCGCTGAATGAGCATCCATCCCCAGATTGAAGAACTCTAACAAGGATATTGTGGTCGTGAAAGTCGAAGCTGAGCCCGAAGTTACGGCCAACGCTGTAGACCTCGAAGGAACTTGTCGCCGACTCAAAGAGAGGGGGCGCCTCGGAGTTGTTCAAGAGCTGAAGCAAACCAGGGTCAAGGTGAATACGAACAGAGTTCTCGGTTTAGAAGCTGGGTGAAGGCAAGTTGAGGATTATTCCCCTCTTCTATGCTGTGCTAAACTCCGAATACGGAATATTTCAGGACTTTTATCTGGTGCCGTTGAATCCCGGCGAGCGGCCCCCCGAGTGGTTTCCGTACAAGGACGAGATTTGTGTGAGCACCTCCTGCTGTCTCCTTGGCATCGTCATTTGTCACAAGACCATTTGCCAAAGGTGAGGCCGCAAAACTGATCGACATATAATGCAGAGGGAACTTCGAGAGTTCTTTTCCTGATTTATAGCCTGTAGATACGAGATCCTCACTCCCCCTTCCCCGCTCACTCCTTTGGATCGCTTGGTAGGATCAGTTATCAAAAGATGAGGAATGGTTTCAGGCGGGAAACGAGATCTTCAGTTGCCGCGGTGCAGTATCATCCAACGCCTGTGAACAAGACCAATCCGCGCGGGGACATCAAAAGCACCATAGCTGAAGCCGAAAAAGCTCTCGCTCAGAAAATGAATCAGCTTGGCAATGATGTTCCGCTCGTCTCGGGGGGGAGCTCACTCTCGATGTTGTCGGCCATGGCCGTTCGGCAGGGCGACGAAGATGAAGCCTACGACCCCGAGCGAGAGTGGGCCTCGTAATGACTCCACGCGAAATGGATTCGTGCAAGGTATGAACACGCACGCGACAACCTACCTGTGCAAGCTGCGATTTGTACATATGATCAGACTTCTGCGCGGTGGGTCGAGGAGAACTCCGAACATTCAACCAGAGAGCACGAGTCATATTCGGTGTTCATGTGAGTGGAGCGACGTGCCTCTCGGAGCGCGTGAGCTTCCAGAGTCACACTCGGACGTTATCCAGCGACGAATCAATGAGGACAGTAGTGTGCATGTTACTAGAACGGTGTGGGAAATGTAAAATTCGATTACCGCTGAGGAACGTGGCCTCCTGTTGGCGCTTCGAACGGGCGACCGGCGCCTATGCATATTGTATCATGATTGATGAACATTATCTACATGTAAGATGATAGGAAACTTTGTATAGGGATGGACGCGGAATTCGTTCGAGCTGATTGCTCCGGTGGACGTTCCCCGGGCACTGCATACACCCAAAACGTACCAGTGGAGAAAGGTTCGGCTGGAATCGAGAGGGGGACAAGTAATATTGGACCGAATAGATCATTCGACAGGATGATCATTGTTGCGCTTATCATACTAACGAGATCATATACATAAGCATATACATACTTGGATATACACATACATCTACATTAATTATACATATGGAAAGTGTATCGTATTGTACAGGCATGAACGCGGTAGGATGGAACAGCGACCTGCAACGGCCGCGGGAGCGGGAAAACGATAACCCACAATTCCTGCACAACCCATCAGTGTTTATGGAGAGGCAATTCGAATGTTTGAGTAGGAGTGACCAGAGCACATTGGGTTCACACTGCCCTGAGCAGTAAAGAAGAGCCAGGATGAGCTGGCATATTGCAAGGAGTTCTGGTGTCTGGTTCCAGCGGCTTCGAGCTCCATCAGCCAGCCGGCTGTCGGATTTGACAACTTTCTCTCTCGGGCGGTGTAAAAAACGGCTGAGACGACTCAGGGCGGGCCGCGGAACCGATCTCTTCTTGTAGCGAAATGTAAAACGGAACCATTATTTCGGCTGCATAGAGATACGTCACCGAATAGGCCAGCCAACCAACGAACCCGACAGCCGCACGGTCGGTTTCCTCATCTCTGGAGGAGGGAGTCGGACCACTGACCGCCGCCAGATTCGTATCGTTTGTCTTCTCTCCAATTAGCCCTGGCCCACGATCTGTGTCTAGCGGTAAGCATCCATGATAGACATGTTCCGGGGCTCTATGATCCAGTTGAGCGTTGGAGATTCTTAGCGGCAGCAACCGAGCGCTAGGGTGCCTTAGTCAGTTATGGAGACGAACGCCGTGGTCCTACGAGGAGATTCCATCGGAACTGAGCGACGGGAAGAAATAGGCCCAGACTCTCTCACGGGATCGTCGTTCCTCGGGGAGATTCTTGGTGAGTGGTAAGCAGACGATTCCGGCGAGATACGGTGTAGACATGGGAAAGTAGTCAATCGGAATAGGAAAAAATAATCAAAAAGAAATCTGCGAGGATCCGGCAGGCTGGGAAGATTTCTACGTTCATGAAGAATCGACCTGCGAACATTCGTGGATGGTTCAGTAAACGTTGTCCCTCTCTTGATATTACGCACATTGGAAACGGCAATTCGCTGAGCGTGTTCGCTGAGAACTCCTTGTAAAAAAATCGACGACTTATCGAGTGAAGTCCTTTCGAAAAACTCATCGCCGCAACGGCGTTCCGGTCCCACGGGAAAGCTCCCGTGGGCTGCCGCACTCGTCAATGTTGCTCATCATTCATCATGAAGAAGATCATTGCTCGAGACATGTGGCAAGCTTCATCCCAACCCTCGGCAGAGATAGAATTGAAACGAACTTTCTCTGGGCTTGAAAACCTGTAGAGAGGCCAACCGAGGCGCACTTCGTTCCCGGAGGACGTCTCGCAGGTGGATCGTGACGGAATCACGCGACGCTCCAAGAGGTTTTGTTAGAACGTTTCAGTTTGCCTTGTCCATAAATATATACATATATAAATATTTCTAGCAATATATATATACATATATTTATCTATCCATGTTTGAGGATGTGAACGATTGCGGTCCGGGTGAGTCCGCCACGAAGTCATAGTTTCAAACCCTAAAAACAGTTTTCGACGAGGTCTAGCAAATGGTGCTTGAGTTTTCCATTGTGCGATCCAACTGAGTTTGGTAACTTTGTTGAGTCAAGCGCTACGGCTTGCCTCGAACTCAGGCCGAGTAGCCACGTAGATCGATCTCAGCGTACGGTTTGGGCTTGGACTTTATCCTGACCACTCTCTGTTTCCTCGATGTCAATGTCCAGTTCGGTATCATTTCTGTGAAAGAGGGCTTATTCGCCAAATACGTCATTCGTTGACAACCGCTGGTGCCCAAGGGGGCGGCAGCGAATCAGATTCGGAGCACAGATGAGACTCGTTGTGCGGTCGAATCCCGAACCTGCGAAAAGGGGCTTCTTTCCCTTCCTGCGTGGGGAGAAACGGTGTTCGGCCGACAGTACAGTTGCGCCCCGAGTTTTCTCTGCAAGCTCTATCATTCATTGAATTCGAGGCGGTTCATCGCAATCGGCTTTATGATGACAGATGATATAGTTTCTTGACTGATTGATCAAACTATAAATTCAAGATCGATCCGTGGTTGAACGACAAAGTGCAAAAATAACTTCGAGATGAATTCGGTTTCGATCCGTGAATGCTAGATTTACAATTCTGTGTCTCAGTGGATTCCGTGAGCTTAGCCTTTATTCAACAAAAATCGTGGTTCTGGTGATCGTTTTCTCCTCCAACGACGATGTACATTGCGTGACACACTTTCTGAAATCTTTGAATGCTTCGTTCATGAATCGCGAGCTGCTTCCTCGGTCGAGTTCGATGGGCCGTTCACAGCCCGGAGTCGCGGTTTCCCGAATCTATAACTCACATCGAAACGAACTCACGTTAGAACCGCGAATGGTTGATGATGGCGATGGTTGGCGCTTTCATCTCGCTGGCTCTTCTATTCAACATTATTATCATTATTATTCATATAATTATTGCGGATTGGAGTCATTACGACGAGTTTACCACGAAGTTAAGACTGGCCTGGTACCGTCTTTCGCCGGTGTCCGCTTTGTTCAATCGCGCGCTGTTCACCCGTGGTAAGGGAGCTCTTGGTAGAACTGGAATGGATCTGTCGAGCCATCCTGAGCTGCAAAACGCTGGCGCGAACACGACTGAGGATCTATCACCTGACACAACTGAAATCCTCAGAGTGAGTTCCCATGCCGTGAGGCGCAAGGTTTGGTCGTGATCGGTTGGTAAGGCAACTGTAATCGTCGTGAAGCATTCGCAAGTCATGAGTGAACGTTTGCTCCTCGAGCTTTCAGTGTCCTCTGGTGGGAGGAGCCTTACATCTATCGTAGCCTAATATCCCGAGAGAGAAAAATGGTCATTCATATTTTTGACATATGTTGATAACCCATGATACCGAATATCTACGTTGGTTGCCGAACGAAATTCCCGACGTGCAACCGAATTGTCCTACCATCGCCGCCGAATACGAGCTGATGAATTCGCGCTCAGGAGAATGAGGGATGATAATTTAACGAAGTGTTACTATTCTAGATGTCATTGTCATCATGCTATTGAACCTGTCGCCAAGATAATGATCTTAAGATTATCATTGAAATAAACAATTAGGATCGGTTGATCATGCGAAAGCAAACGAACGACAGCTGCTGTACATAAAAAATGATAATAAAATGAGCAACACGTTGCGACATGAGGATTGAGCAACTTGGTCATCATTCTTCAGCTTTTCGTGCTCCCGATGAGGAGAACCGAGTACCTTTTTAACTCGGAGCGTGCGACTTCTAGGCTTCGACACAATGTGAGCCTTGCCTCAGCGGCTGGACTAGTCGCTGATGAGAGTTCCAAAAGCAAGAAATTCTAATGCTGAAGCGGGGGCCGGAAGAACATTTTCCCGAGTGGTTTTAACTGCTTCGGAATCACGGAGGGAATTACAAGTCATGCCTTCGAAATGATGAGACTTGAAGGAGCTTCCAGGTTCGATTCACGAGTCGTGAATCACGACCCACCCAACTCGAATGGATGGCTTCGATAGATACGCGCATGGTTGGTACTCCGGTACTAAAGTTCCAGATGTTCACGGCAATACGAGGGAATGAAAACCTAATTCAATGTTTAAAGCGGTTCCCCTCTTTTCTCGCGTCGATTCGCGCACTTCGAGGAATCTGACTCCTGACTATTGAACACTCCGGTCACGAAAATCTCTCCGCTCTGAGGCTTCCTGATTGGACGGCAAGTTCTCGCGGCATTGCCCTCTCCCCTGCCCTCGCTTTGAGAATACTAGTTCGCAACTCATTATCTTTATAGAGGTTTTTGAATCCGGAATCGAATTCCTGTCACTGAAGATCCAATACGAGTGACCGATGAAACCTTGAACGGAGATTCATTCCCCACGGACGCGTTGATCATTCATCCGACGACTGCCTTCAATCTGCAATCAACACCTGGATTTCCACTCGATCCATGGACCATGTTGTATGTCTGATCCTTCAAGTGCCTTCAGCTCTCCATTACTCAGGCCCTCTGAATTATAATGACCCTTTGGGATTATCCGAATAGCAAATCGACGGCTTGAGAAATGAGAATTATTTATACCTCCAAACGAAATCTCAACCTTGATCTCGGAAGAGAAGAATTATCGGTCCATTTTTTACTCTCCATTTGAGAAGAACCGGAATCATGACCAACTTGCGGTGGATCGTAGAGAAGTATTCTACAGAAATCTCGCCAACAGTTTTTCAATGACACAAACTGCTTGCGAAACTCCCCAAAATATCAGATCCGAGTTCCTGACTAATTGAAATCGTGATGCGCCAGTTGAAACCCTCCTGCTCAGTGTTCTCGATCGCGCAGCTCATCTTCCTACCGAGGTTGGCCCAATCGAACGCGTATGGCTATTTGGAGAACAGAAGCATCTGATTCCGGTATGACCTTCGTTCCGAACCCTCATGGGACTCTCGAACCAACGAAGAGATAAGCGTAACGCCGCGATTCCATCGGTTGAGAGAAGAGAGCGTATTTCGCGAGCGGCTGAGCTTGGGAGACCGGCATCGAAAGCTCCGAGGGTTCCCGAAATGATGCTTCGATGCCAATAAAACTCAGTCACGTTTTCGCTAAAACCCATTACACTTATGTCGAGCACAGCAAGCCTCATGCACATCAGTAGGCAAGCACAGTGGGACAGCCGCTAGATTGAAAGGGTCTAGTTGGTGTCCTCATTAGTTGACGTCATGGCGATTCTCTTCGGCGTATCCGCGAATCCATGGATGAATGGCACAGTCACTCTTGAGGGATCCTCTCAACGGAAGCGCTGCGGACCGTCCGTTTAGATTTCGGCAGGCAGTTCTCGTGAAATCCCCGGCATGGCTAATCCGGATAGCGTTGGTTTCAAGACCCACGGCAGCATGGTTACAATGTGAGTTCAACACCATCAGGACCCTTCATGTTCGTCGATGTTGCGAGTATTCCCCACACATTCTCGACGATCCACCCTCGGAATTCAGATTCGCTATCTGGAACACCATGCTTGGCACATCGATGCTTTCCATGCCGTGGGCGGTGACTCAAGCTGGGATCGGGGCGTCGATCATCTGTTTCCTGTTGGTGGGCGCCGTGTGCCTGTACACGACCTACAGGGTCGTGGACTCCCCGAAGTTTCTCGGGAAGCCGCTCTCAGAATCCGAGGTGCTGCCGTCTTATAGAAGACTGGTAGATCCAGGTAGGCTGATCGATTTATGAGCTATGCGACTCTCCGGGATGTCTGATCCTGGTTCTCAGGGGTATTCGTGACAGAATGCTCGATGCTCATCGTCCCGTATTCGCTAAGCCCCAGATCACCTCGCGACGCAAACTGCCCACAACCAAGGATCCGTAGAGTTCGTCGAAGTTTGCACGAAACTATTGGGTCCAATCGGCCGCTGGGTTGCCGTCATATTTTCAGCGATAGCTCTACTCGGAGCCACCATCGTCTTCTGGGAGCTCATGTCGAGGTTCTTGCGGAACCTGGCAGTTTATATCTATGGTAAGCTTCTCGACACACTCCTCTTCATCATCCCGGAATCTGTTGGGATCTTCCGCGAATGCTGAGCGAAGAGTTCTCGATTGGAATTTGAGAATCGGGACTCCGCTTTCAGATGCTGCGACGGGTCACCACGACTTCCTGAAGGTATCCGACTCTCTAAAATGTAACGGAGTCCGCATCTCGGCCAATGAAACGGATGAGGCTGGGACCCACTCATTCTTGCGGAAGGTATGACGAGATTCCACCTGTTGCGGAACAAACCCGCTCACTTGAGTGAATCCAGCATCGAGCCAACTGATTGCTCGGCTGGCTGGTTGATTCGATGACGATTGCATCTCCATAGAGATCCTGGATTCTTGAGCTGCTTGAGAACAAGTTCACCTGGCCTTGCGCTTTGGCCCTTGCGATATTCCCCCTCGTCAGCATCCGAGACCCAACCTTCACTCAGAAGTTCACGGCTTTAGGTGACTATGATTGCTTGAAAAGCCGTTGTCCAGTATTCTGATGACATGTTATGATTAACCGTTCTCCAAGTAAGCGAAGTAAACATATATATTTGAGAACGAAACGAGGAAATTCGAGCGGATCGGGTTCCCCAAATATTTTATTATCCGAGACTGAACCTGCTCCACAGGAACGCTGTCCGCTATCTATCTTCTCGGTTTCACCGCCTACAACGCAGTGGAATGGGGTGTCAATATCGATTTCTCCAACGCTACCTCGGCTCACTACGACGAACGTGAGCGTCTTCAGTGGGAACTCGATGCGGACCTGTAATTCTGAATCACGAATCATTCTTAGTTTCGCGAAAGTGTCACGGGAGCCTGACTAAAGAGTAGATTTGCGCCTTCCAGCATTCAAAACAACATTTCCTTCATTGACCGGCATATTGTGCATGTCCTTCTTCATACAGAACTGTATTCTGACTCTTCTGAAGTTTCAACGCAACCCCGAAAACAACACAAGAGACCTCTGCATCGCATTCGGTCTCGTTGCGACGACCTACATCCTCATCGGTAAGATTGGATGTTGGTTGTTCCAGAGCCTGGGGCGAGTGGTAAACTCCGTCTCCTGTGTGCCCGGACTGTCGCCATTGATTCTTGGCACAATATTCTGCCGTGGAAGCGGTGATATACCCTTACTGATTCATCTCTTCCAGGAGTTCCGTTCTATATCGCTTTCCCTCTGACGAAGAGCTGTATTGCCGAGAATTTCCTCGGGAACTTTGTGGCGAACGACAACCTGGCAACTGTGACTCGAGCTTTCCTTCTGTTACAATACTTGACTTTGTACCCTCTCATAGCTTCGATTCTCAGAGATCTGATATTGACTTCGGTATGTAAGTCGACAGAGCCAGGTTAGTCTTGTTTTGATAGGAAAGAAACTTTTGGTGCCGTATGGGCACCACGTTGTGCATCAAGGACCAGATTGGTATGCTTCAGATAACGATTTCTCGGGCCAGATTTCGAGATTGACTCGAGTCAATCCTCCGCAGATGCCCTGAAGAACTTCCTTTTCAACTCTACTCTGATTGGAATCTGTATATTCATGACGATATTCGTGCCCAAAATTGGGACCATTCTCAGGTCAGTGCCCGTGATGCTGCTGGTGCAAGATCCATCGAACGGAAATCGGATTACACTTCCGCTCTTCCAGGTATTGCGGAGCAATGACTGGGATGGCCTACGTCTTTGCTTTGCCGTCAATTGTATACATCGTTGGCTCGAGGAAACGCGGGACGCTTGGAGTTCCTGGGCTCGTTTTCCACTGTGCATTGGTGGTGATAGGAGTCATCAATATGCTCGCGCAGTTCTTAGAGTCGTATTTCCTGGGATGAGAGGGACAACCGAACGACTGACTGATTTACGTGGTTATTTTTCATCCTTGGACCAGCAGGTCTGATTCCAAACACTCGAGTCTTGATGTTCCCGTGATGTTCATTGTATTCATTTCTTTCTCGCACCATACATAGTGGACACTGACTTGTGAAAATAAACTCGTGTGGATCAATCACCCTCGGAAAACCGTCAAAGTTCCCCCCACCCGTCCAATCAAACTAGTTCGCACGGGAGTTCTTGTAATCATGCATCTGCAAAGTGAAGTAGACTTCCATGGTCGGCGTGAAGTGCGAATGTACTTCTCTGAAGCCCATCTTCATCGATCTCGCTCGTTTCGGTCATCTCCGTTCACGAACAGATAGCCCGACGTCGACGACAGACGCGATGCTGGGACGAGGTAATGAGGTACTTCCCTCACGCATGCGAAGGAGCGTCTTGTTGAGTTCTCGATTAGCGTGAAGAACTCGGTGATCCGCAGTGCGCCTGCCGCCAACGGTATTGTCGGAACTCCGAGCGAATGACTTCGTCCGAGGATCGTTCGATGCGCCATCAACACAGGAGCCCACTCTAACGTCCCTCTCGATGCTTCCACAGAAGCTATGGGAAAGTTCCACTCAGAATGTTGCGGAGCCGAGGCCTCGGCATCGTCGCGATGGCTGAGACCGGTGGTAGTTTTTGGAAGACCCGGACCGAGCGACTCTCCTTGTAGCTCAAGATGTTATTTCCAATGCTGCAAATATCGCTGAGGTTCGTCCCACTGGATGCCGTAATGTCGCTGTAATGTCGTCCAACTGGTCAGCCTTCACTCCCATAACCCAACTCTGGGACTGATAGTTGCTCCGAATGGTTTCCCTCCTCTCTTGAGCTACGGTTAGCGCGGTTGGGCGCCATCTTGGGGTCTGATGATCACAGCCCACTACTCCGGAGAGCGGCTTCCATCGAACGGACCCTCACATCGAAAGAATCAGCCGCTCCATCAAGTGCCAAGCTCCGTCTGAATACCTGATGTTTACAGCCGAGAGGACTCCAGAGCTTCAGTTGTAAACGCAGCCGAGTCCAAGAGAGTCAGCCGGCCAATGTTTTCCGTGCCCCTCGGACGGCATTTGAATGCTGTTTGACGACAGATGGATCCATCTATCATGAAAAAAAGCTCGAGCCATGGATAAACTGTCTCTGATCTCTGGGACTCTCTTCATTTGTGCCAACGTTTTCGCGATTCTTAGTCTCATATTACCGGACTGGATCATCAGTGAAGTAGGAGGTAAGGACCATCATAATTCATTCGCCCAGAAGAGGATATTCTATTGCGAACGAGTCGTCTTCCGGAACCCTCCGATACCCAACATCGATCGTGAGACAAACCTTCAGAAATATTCCCGAACGCAGGAGATACTCGGTTGGGGTTACTTCAAACCTGCATCACGATTTATGGTCGCAATGGACTGACGTGTTACCCACCGAAGCTACAGCCCGAATGGACGCTCACTCTGGTGAGTTCCGCCGTGAGCGGAGATCAATCATCGGGATGCGAGATTCTGAACAGCCGGCGATGAATACCACAACAATCGTTTTCTTTGTAGACCTGTATAATCATGGGCTGCGGCTGCATCACGGCGACAACAGTGCTGTTGGCGATCGCCCAACGCAGCGCGGCGATTGCTCACTATGCTCGATGGACCGGCTTCGCTGCCATGGTATATGCAAAGATGATTACCCCGAGTAATCTTGCTGCCCTCGAATGATCCTCTTTGTCTTCGATTCGGTCAGAGAACGTTCTCATCCGATGAAACTTCGGAGATCTGATGCCCCAATCGTTGCAGGTCCTCTTCTGTTTCGCCGCCGTCATATTTCCGATAGGCTTCGGAACAGATCAAATAGGAGGTGAGGCTTACCAGTTGCCTTCGTCTCATCAAGTCGGAATCTCGTACATCCTGTTCATCCTAGCCTTGTGGATAACCGTTATATCCGAGCTGTTCGCCGGGAAAGTTTGCATGCCACACTTCTGATCACAGCTGGAAAACTCGCTCCCGGAACCAGCAAGCAATTAAGGCTCGCAATCAGAATGATTTCGACCGCCCTGTGTAATGCCGAGAGCCTGATCAGTTTCTTTCTACCGAGTCGCCCAGGCCGATGTCGGTCACTCCACGTACGCGGCTTTGATGACCACGTATCCGGGGCATTTGGAGCACATGACAACTGGGCCCTGGCCAGTCCGACTCGAATCAACTGTGATTGTCTGTTTCGAACAATTTGTTCAGAGACGATGGGTATTCAAACCATGAGAAATGCAACCATAGGAAGCGGATTTTAGCTGAGCTCTGCGTTGGATACACATCTAATCATTCATCAACCGTCCTGGATTCTTCTTGAGACATTCGTACAAGAGCTTTAAACTTGCTGTTGATGTTCCCGCGCACACGTATTCGGCGTGAGGAGTTTTGCCCAGGACGCGCTGGGGAAACAAACGAGTCTGACGAGGTACAATAAAGTTTCAATGAACGTCCATGTGAAGGATACGTGCGTTCACTCATTCCGTCCGTGATCCGCAGACCAAGGCGAATATTTTTGGAAATTGAAGAATCAAGGTGTGCACGTGAGCATGTCGCTCCGTCCAGGAACACTGGGGAACCATCGAGAAGGCGGAGTGCTCCGAAGTGCGAACCAGCTCATCGAGAAGTTTTTCAGACGAATCGACAATTTTATTTCGTTTTTGTGCGCTACTATCAAGCATGGTCGCACGAGCAACGCTTACAACAGAAAATTATCCTGGAACACTGAGTTTGACAATTCCGGTGGAACATATAAAACTGAGCCATCGGGCAGATGAGCGCTGCGGATTCCTTTAATAAGATCAGCTGCACGTTCCGCCACCATGATGACTGGGGCATTCGTGTTGCCCGACGGTATTTTCGGGATGATGGAAGCGTCAACGACGCGGAGTCCCGAAATCCCTTTGACCCTGAAGAGTTTTTACCTTGGCTATTAGTTTATCGCACTAAATGATCGATATATCTTACTGTAGTTATGGGCCCTGAGTGGTTACACAAATATGCAGTATCTAGTCTGAATGAGGCGGAACCAGCGTGGATAGAGGACAGTGAATCCGAAATCGATTCCCGATGCTTCGCCAGCAGAGCTTTACACAGCTCAGAATGAATCCTAAAAAGGTGTATTGGATACATATCTCAGGATATATATGCTGGATATTCACCTCAGCTGTGTGTCTACCACTGTGCTGGGGTCTCTCGGGTCTCCCATCTTACAAGTTCCTACAGGATGGTAAATTGTGGCAGTGTAGGTTCGCGCCATGCACGCAAGATACTCATCAGAATGAACGGGGTATATCTCGCATCCTGCAAACGATTAGGATCAGAACTCAAGTCGGGGTAATCACTGCGCCGTAAGGCAGCCAACCCTGCCGCGGCATGGGGAAAGGGAAACCGTTAGAGGCTCTCACCGGGGAACACCATGTTGAAGGGTTGTGCGCCAAATTTCCGGAATGGCTCTGAGACTCCGATGGCAAAGCACTGTTTCATGGCTGCAAAAAAAGGAAGAGCACTTTGAGCAATGTGAGATATCAACAGAATGACAAGTTAGCCTGCGAACAGAGTGAGGCTCTGTTTGTACTTCTTCCTCGTAGTTATCATCCTCCGACCTCCCCAAGGGGCTTCGCTAGCCTGGCGCGCCTCATTCGGAGCCGGAAACTGCTCGGCTCTGTCTCGAACATATTACCCGGCATTCGCCCGAAATGAATCGGTGGAAACGGATAGTCGTGTTAAAAACCGAGCAGACTCCTCTGCAATCTCGTCCGAGGGAGACGGGCACGGCCAGAACGGAGATGCTGGAATAGGCTTACCTTCAACGAGCGTGAGCACGTCCAAATTCTTCGTGAGATACCTCGGATTTATCAGTGGGGGATCGTCCGGGTCGGATGAGTACAGTTTAACGTAGCCCCTAGACTGAGGTCGCAGCAGTACGGGATACAACGTGAATGAATCCTGGTGGAGATGAGGTCGGTAAACCCGATCGAAGAACTCGTCGGAAATACCCATGACTTTCTTGATTGTTGCGCCCCCGTCACCGGCTGGCGACGACGATACGAAATGAATCTCGGCATCCGGCCAATCTCCACTGTCGTTGTTGTATTTGGTTTTCAAGAAACCGACGCCCTCGACTCCGCCGAGGAGCGTCAACGGACCCGTCTTCTTGAACACGTATTGTATCACCTGAAGCGCATGATGGAAGTCAATTGATCCTTTCTTGAGATGGGCTGGATGCTCCGACCGTACAGTGGAGCCCCATGAAATGTCAAAATAAGCAAGAGATTAGGGGAAACTCGCTACAAGCTTCGTACTTTCTCGATGTCTACACGCTTCCTCACGACAGAATATGTCTGATTGATGTGGAAACTTAGACCAGCAGCTCCTATATGGTCATGAAGATTGCGGCCGACCGGGAGATCCGCCACAACGGGAATCTAGAAATGATCCAAGGATTGAGAACCGAATTTGAAGTTTGAAGAAAGATCCAAGACCTCCCCGATTTTCTGGAGTGGAATTCCAGCGTTCCACAGACAAAGAAAACGTTTCCATACTCCGAGGGATTGCAGGTGGTGACGTGGCCCTATACCGGACAACATTAGGATCTGCGGAGAATTGACGGCACCCGCCGAGAGAATCACTTCTTGCAAAGCGTGAACAACGTGCGGGAATCCACGGAAACGGAACACGACGCCGACACAGCGCTTGCCTTCCAACACCAGCTGAGGATGAATGACAAAATATGATCGCTGTGTCAGAAATCCGGTTGGGTATCCCCTCATGAAGAACTCCTCAAAATTACCCTAAACCTTATCTGTCACTGGAACTTGTCACGGGACGTTAAACTTGACACAGCTCTAGCCCGCTGAAGCAATTTCTCACCTTGAGTACTTTAGCATTAGTGAGTATATGAAGATTTGGCCGTTTACGAGCTTTGTACAAAAATGCCTTCGCGGTACTGACTCGCTTCCCGTCCTCAACAGTCCCTTGCGGAATATCGAAGCGGGTCTGGATGTGTCCGTTGTAATCGCCTCGAGGGTAACCCAGAGTTTCTCCTGCCGCCACGAAAGCTTCACCCAAAGGCGACCTGAACGGAGCTCTTTCGATCGTCAACGGTCCTCCACGGGCATGGTACCTGTTTCGGATCAAGAGTGGATGTCTTCAATCATTTCGTGAAGTGGCATCCGTCCTCCTCATGGTCGATTCCTGAAGACTTTGGATGATCCAGCTCGACAGCCGGGTCTATCAGATAAGCCTCGACCGCCCACACTCGTGGGAAAATACGTATAGAAATGGAGGTACACCGACATACACTGACGGCTCATATTTGGGCTGAATGGTACAATAAGGCGTGACTTATTAATGGATTTTCAAGCATCAAAAACCGGAGGTCTTGAGTTATTATTGGGCATGTGTCACTTTTGAACGTTCTGAGCCCGATCTAGGAATTACCCGTTGCGCAGCACATCCGGATCCCTGTTGTTTTCTGATTTCAGGAAATAGGGAAACACTTCCTTCCAACTCCAACCCACGCAACCCATTCCAGTATCCCAAAAATCGTAGTCTTTCCGATTCCCTCGAACGTATAGCATATAGTTGAGCACGCTCGAGCCCCCGAGCACTTTCCCGCGGGGCCATTGGCTTTGCTGAAAATTTTCGGTTTTTACCAATCGCCCTCAGTTGTCCCCGTAACCTCCTAAGATTTCTTTCTCTTCGTTTCAAAAATTGAGCCTTCGGCAACTAGAGCACATGGATAACGGAGGGAGTGGAAAACGTATTCTCCAACAACGCTTCGGAGAATTGGATTGAATAGGAGTGCAACTTACCCTGTTGTCGAGACCGAAACAGGCCACGTCCTGTGGGACAGTTTTATACTGCCAATCGACTCGTGTTTTCTGGAATTCTGCCGCCAACAGCGGGACGTCGTGTAGCGCGGATTGAGCTCCTCCCGCTTCTAACAGTAGAACCTTGACTGACGGATCTTCTGATAGTCTCGACGCAACCACCGCTCCGGCGGATCCAGCTCCCACTACAATGATGAATTGTTACTGTTAATGAGATCTCTCCCGCGGTCGAGTATCGTTCCGTTCGCTCCTGGGAGGTGAGCTCTCCGATCGGCACGGCGCCATGGGACCTATAACAACGGGCAGAGCTTCTCTGAAACCACTGGGTAATACTTCGCGAATCGCCCTGCGGCGGTTCCGAACACAGATGAGCTTATATGTCTTGCACAAGATTCTGCGATGCGGGCAAATTATTATATCCCACGTCGAGTGGAAAAAGCCTCCTTCACGCTTTCTCTATTCGCGAATAATTGTTTGCCGCTCAGACCGCAAGCGACGACGTGAGAGGGTCCAGGCTCTGGCCGGAAGCCTCCGCTCGGTCTATGCGTGCGTCAGTTGGTCTGCATCCGTGAGTTTCGCCCAATGGAGCCACAGTGCGAGACCGCGGTTGACCGCGAGGGCCCGGGCTCATCGACGGAGTCGCCGCTACCGCAGACGTAACTGATGAGCTTCAGTGCTCCTTTAGTATGCGCATATGATAACTCCTGATCAAGGTTGTCGATGTAAACGCGGTTTTTGGTGGCGATACAAATTATTGCCGTCTCGTCAAACGGTGCAAGATTTCGTTCCTCGGCGGTCCCGGCACATATGGTGTTTCTCACGCGTCGATTCCCTCCTCCCGGAAGCCAGGCGACGTTCTGTCTTTAGTCCGGAGGCATTCCCGCGTGCGCACTCAGCGATTCCGTCTCGAGATCTACGGAGGAGACTCACCCACAATGTAGTCATAAACAGGGTCAAAACTCTTCCGATTGAACGAAGGAGCTTCGATCTCGCTGTAGACGATGAGCCACGCCACGAGGGGAAGAAGCGCAAGACCTGTCAGGGCCTTCAATGCCACCCACTTCAGAACGATTTGGGACAGCAACATTCTTCATGACCTGCAGGAGAATCCCGATCGATTTCATATGATCACGGCGCACCAACCTCTCGTTCCGATTCTGCGAGAAAACTCAGGTTATTCCAGGTTCAACCGGGAGACTCAACAGGCTCACCGGATGAGCCGCTGAGATATTCACTCGGAACAAATCCACTAATGCTCTATGGAGAGGTTAGAACACTCACGGAGCGGCAACCCGTTCCCAGGTTGTCTCCGGATTGGTTTTGGCACTGCGCACTGCTCGTCGATTTGTCTCGAGCAGACAGCTTGCCGACCTCACGATGTACCCATCGTGCAGCCGGTCCGAAGGATGTGCCGAGGAGTTCTAGACTCCAACCGGTGGACGGGCTCGGCGGAAGCGGCTCAACAGCTCAGCTGGAAAACGGTTCGGCTCATGGGTGAATCGCTCATATTCTGCGAGTCGGAGGTGTTCTATACGTTCACTGAGCTTCTACGCATGTCCCATTCGACTCCTCCGTACAGTCTCCTCAGTTCCCACGATCGGTGACACAGCGTCGAGTCTGCATTCGGAACCATTGGGGATTCTGATCTGCTCTTGATTCAACTTCGTTCTCGAGTTGATCCGAGACTTCACATCAGGGCGCAATTTTATGAGCGCTTCCCTCCCAGAGCAGAGTGCGCTCTACAGAGTCGAAGCAGGCTTCACGGAAACGATAGTTGAATCCATAAACTTTCCGCAAGCTATGCCGAGCTTTGATTCATTTCCGAGGCGCGGACTTAGTGATGAAATATTGAGCTCCGTAGAATACCGAGGCCCATCGCGAAACTCAGAACGGGGTCTTCTTGAAACTCACCCTCAGAGCGCGGGTAACTCCGAGACGCTTCCGTGCCGGTGAACAGACGTTGCGCCGGGGAAAATTTCGTTCGAACGATCGACACTTCACTCGCGTGCCAAGAGGAGCAATGTGGCTTTTTTTCCTACAGCTCCCCTGACGGAATCGATCGATTCGCTCCGGAATCCGAGATCTCACACGAGGTCCAGCCGAGGTGGTCAGCTAAGGAAACGAGGAGCTGTCACGGATTCTCGCAAGCATTTCACGAAAACGCATTGGAATCGTTCGAGGATTTCTGGAGATGGCACCGGGTGATTTCCGACACTTCAAAAACAACACAAGGTCTTCGCCTTCGCGAATCTTCAGGATGAGCTCATCCAGCGTTGTCCACAGCCGGCAACTGGGATTCAAGTCTCATCGAATAACCGCCCGCGCCGTTCTTAGGAACAGCTTATTGGTGAGGGTGTCACTGCAAGAGGAAAGTGCCTCCTATGATAACAGCGCGCACACAAGCGACTGCACTGGGTGGGGCTGCGGCTATGGATTTCACTTTCACCACTGTCCCACTTGAATTCTTCACTTCTCAGTACGTTTGTACGCCGGATTCTACGAGCTACAGCTCCATTATACGTAGTTCTTCTTCCCAGATCATTCTTGGGGCGGTGAGGAAATCCACAGTATTTTCGTTACTCATCAAGCTGCTGCAGTCTGAGCAGAGGGATGAGCGACCACGTGTTTTCAACATCTTCTCGGAGCAGTCTTCCGGCATCCTTGGCTTCATCGAGACCGTTCGAATCGAGATCTATCCGGAAACTGAAAAAAAAATGAGAATGCTGAGATGGACGACATTCCTGGAGGCTCCGACATAGATAAGCGTCCCAGGATCATAACGCCCCAGGTCAAGTCCACGCGGCCGGGAATTGTTCCTACGCGCCATCGTGCGCGACAAAAATCCCACCCTTCAGAATATCGACGCCGCTGCGGAAAAATTTTCGATGAAAAGTCATATTCTATCTCGCTCCCACTGTTTTCAAAGCAGCTCCCGTGGATCGGGCGTCGCAACCGTTCCAAATCGCATTTAAAAATGTCACCGCGTCACCGATCCACTCCCAACATAAGTACACCTCCGGAAACTTTGGATTTGCATCAACTGAGAATCCGAACAACGGAAAACGACGACATTGAATAGATTGGATTGAGGTTGCGAAGACGGTCCATTCCTCGAACTTGACTCGAAGGCAATTTCTTGGAGCAGTTGATCGAAACGCCAACACATCTCGTTATCTAAGCTAGATTTATTTTGAAATGTTGCTTCAATAGGATGTCGAGCCTCACTGAAGACGCTCTTATGAACGTCCATCGTTCGCGGTCTCATCGCCGGCGACTCTCTCATGATGACCCGGAGCCGAAAAATCGAGATTCGAGTCGATAGGCCGACGACTGCTCGAAGTCAGGCCGCCGCAGAGAACTTCTGTCACGGAATGCGGGCCCCGAAGCGAAATCCATCCGGAACTGAGATCCCAAACCTTCTGACCCGCTTTCAATGTTTGTACAGAACCATTGGCAGTAAATCCGTCGTTTCCTCGCGTCACTTCACTTTTTTCTTGTCGTAGTTCAGAAGCGTCTCTCAGGCGTTGCCTTCCAACTTCCGCTAAGGATCGGGCTACGGCACATCTGACTTAATTGTTTCTCGGCGATGTTTGACAAGCATTCACACAAGACTAGCATCGCAAAAGAATGTCGCCAGCTACTAAATCTTGTTGGAAATCTGCCACCGGATCATCGTCGGGGCTGTCGCCTCAACTTCATCATCCGTTTTTGTGGTGTGTGCATAACCCAGAGACGTTACGGGAAACCTGGGGCTTGACAAGCGACGCAGAGTTTTCACTTTTCCACAGTTTCGTGGTGTACATTTTCTCCATCGGAAAATGGTTTGAGTTCATTCGGGGATTTAGCTGAAGGAATCGATGGTGAAGTGTCCTGAACTCGCCTCGGGGTCGAGTCGACGAATGTGACCTTCGTTTCTAAATTGGCACGAATGATCCGTCACTTCCGATTATGATTAGTCAAGCCATGCTTGACGCGTTGAAGACAATGCAGTCGAGTGTTCGCTGCGAAGTCTTCCGTTTCTGAGTGGGTGTGGCCTCCCTTCTCTATTGGGGCATCCGCACGTAACATCGTTAACAGGCTTTTCCAGGTTGACGCAACGCGTTCTCGATCATTCAACGGAGCTGCCACCGTCTGGCAGTCGCGGCGACGACGCCTGGTGGACGAATCGCTCGTAACTGTTTGAGTCTTCCTTACAAATATTTTCCGCTCCCACTGAAGCCCAACGGCAGCCATTGATGCACACTGTGGATTTTTATTCCGATCGGAGCGGAGAACGTTCTCTGTCCACAGGAGATATCGGGAGAGATCCACCGGTTGCCTGAAGACTTCTTTCGCTGCAACGAGCGAGCGAGGAAACATAATGAGAAGATGGGAGATCAGTAAAAACACAAGTATAAGACTGCCGTGGAAGAAGAATGGAGCGTGTGTCCGAAAGGTCAGAACTTTCGTCCGACCCGCGGGACTTCATGCTGATGACGAACTTCATCGACTGTTGCACCGCCCCGGAGGAAAGGTGGGGTAATGAGGTTACCACGGGTACGTGAAAAGGCTCCAGGCGATTCGAGCGCAGATTGATCACACCGCATGACTCATCAGAATGCAACTGATTCCAGGCATATCTGGAGACGGATTCCGCACTCATAGTGCACGAGAAGTGTTCAATATAATTTTAGAGAGACACACATCATATCAACCAGCTCTCTCGAGTGGCATGTTACACGCGACTCCACCAAATTGGGAGTCTTTCGGCAATCGTGTTGAACATCCCAACCACGGTGTTACACGGATGAGGTTCACGCGCACGTACCAGTTCGGATTTCGGTACATTTCACTCTTGTCAGCTCCCCCAATCCGAAAAGCGCCAGTATCGGTCGCGCTCCGATCGATCGTGCGCCAGAACCAATCACGGGCCCTGATCAGTCCGCGCTCGAATCACCGAGCATCCTCGGAAGAGACTCCCTTCCGATTCCAAGGGGATACGAGCTTCAGCGAAAGTTCTGCAAACGTTCATCGCTGTTGGTGGCGAGATAACATTGTCTTCCGTGAGCTTTAGTTGCTGTCGCATCAAGTCCGTCTCGCGCCATGAGTTTGAAATAAGCGCAGAGGAGACATTATCCAACGGCGCAGTCGACCGCCAAGATCAGCGGTGTGTCGCTGGTTACTGCGGCTCGGTCGGGTATCGGGAGCGGAGTTGACAGACGGAGTGCCAGGAGACCAGGTCCGAAGAGCTGGCTCAGATAAACCTATACCGTTATCGGATTCGGAGCCGTTCACAGATAACACGCATCGGAGGTCGTATCAGTCAAAACAACAATCCTCACCGTGAGCATCGCGGACCTCCAGTGCTTTTGGCCGTTCGCGTGTTGCAGGACGTAAACACGACACTGCGTGCAGTTTCTGTCCTCACATGACAGCGGGAGGAACACTAGCCTGAAGGAGCATTTCGATATGGCCGCATCAATTAAACCGGTTGCTGGAACTCAGTTCATGTCGTCTAAAAAACCGCAGTTCCTCTGCAAGCTCGATGGACACCAGGAAACTGTGAACCAGGTGGGTGCCACGGGATTTGATAAGAAACACCCACGAACGGATCAGCTTTCTAAATTCTTGAATAATCTGATTTATCGGAAGTTATTCGACCCTATGAGAATTCGACCGAGACATTATCAGACCATGGAGTGTGGAGTCGTCGAGCCATTGCCTTCGAAGCCTCCAAAGTTGTCTCTCTGACTCATCTCTGCGACAACGGAGCGGTGGTATTCCACGAATGTATCCATTTGCTTCCCGCATGGGCCTTTGACCTGGGTTCTCGGACGACTTCGGAGCTTGAACTCTTGATTCTCATATCGACGCCGCAATCCGATGTCTTCCATGAAGCTTCCTGCACTGAGTACAAAGATCAGGCGTGGATCCGGCGAGGCTCAGTGATCTAATCGCGTTATTGAGAATCCGCTCAAGGATCGAGCAATTCTCCCTCGTTGATATGTGTTCGGGAAGCGGGCGTTCAAACAATGAGTTCTTTGGAATTAGTCCGAATCTCCACTCATGTATGTTGCCTTTTTCGATGGCATTTGTAGTAGCAGTGCATGGTCTTTGAGATCCCTCCGATCAGCTGGAGATATTCCTGACTCATTTTTGAGTTGGAGGAATCGGTGCTCCACGCGAATTGAAACTGTAATTCCAGGCATTGATTCTTTTTACACCTCCCACCTATCCACGCATTCGATGCAGGGATGAACGGTCGATGTCTTAATTCCTCAGCTCTCTTTGTAACAGAACGTTCTTCATCGATCTCTCCATGCGTCGCACATATATTTATTGATTCGGTGTAATCGATTGATGGTTAATAGTATAGCTTGGGAGTCCACGCATTATTCATCAATCACCATCCATCATTCAATGGATTTATGGGTGGATGTATGGACAGATTGATTATCTATGCCTCATTGCCATGAGAACTGAAAAATTCAGCCGTCAGAGATTCATTCATCCATTTGCCTTTATGGATAGATGGGAGGTATGAAATGATGAATGCCTGAAAAAAAATCTTCGTTGGAATCGTGAATGACTTGCTCGACAGACATAATTTTCAATATACCTGACAGTTCGGTGACAGGGAACCGGAAAACGCCGATTGGTAGCGGTCTTGTCCGGGGGTGAATGGGCTCGCTCGAAAACCGTGAGATTACCGGTAGAGCGCTCTCCAAACTCCGCGACGGCCAGATCTCCTTCGTCATGATCCGCCTCCTATGATTCAGAGTTATCTAACGGAGAAAGCACTTCCTTCCGTTCCAGGCTATTTTATTTGGAGCCGAGGACGACCCGGCTGTGATCTCCATATCTGATGACAAAACAATTAGGATCTGGTCCAGAAGGGAGTCAGGCCAATACTGGCCCTCTATATGTCACACCATGCCTGCGGCGGCTAGTGCCATGGATTACGAGCACGGCACGAGACGACTGTTCGTCGCATTGGACAACGGAACCATCACAGAATTTAATCTTTCCGATGACCTGAACAAAATCGTCCTCCAAAGGTGCGACCTCGCTTGCTTTCCTGCTGGGCTCGGAGTCAGTGTTCCATATTAGAATCTGGAAAATCGCTCGTTTCGCCGCGCTCCCGGGGACAACCGACTTTAGTTAGAGGCAATGCTTACATTACAGGAGCTACATCGCCCATCAGCAACGGGTTGCTTCAATCAAGTTTTCGCCAGCCACAGAATGGCTGTTGTCAGCCGGGAAAGACAAGTACTTCCAGGTGAGTCGCATTCTCATTTAGAACACGGTGCTTGCTGGCGCCTCCTGGAGAACAGAAATCATACGTTTTGGGATTTCAGTGGCACTCGACGGAAACGGGCCGGAGAATGGGAGCGTTCCAGAGTTCGGCGTGGTGCACAACTGTAGAATTTGATGCCGCTTCGCGTCATGCATTCGTAGGCGACTACTCAGGGAATATTACGATGCTTAAGTTAACGGAAACGAACTACCAGCCAGTCACCACACTACGAGGTCACTCGGGATCAATCCAGACCCTCCTCTGGGATGAGAAGAAGAGCCTCCTCATTTCTGGAAGTTTCGATCAGGTCATCATAGTGTGGGACATCGGCGGGGGTAAAGGTACTGCTTATGAGTTGTGCGGCCACAAGCAACGCGTAACAGGTGAGAGAACCACCCAGTGTCGGAATGTTCCCCCCTGTCTCGGAGGAATACATCCGCATGATTTCTTATCTATTCGTTACTGGCTACTCCAGATTTGAGACGTTTTTCCCCATTCAGATAGATATCTGGACCTTGTGATTTCCGAGAGATTCACATAGGACTGGGAGGCTCGCTCGTTCTTTGCAGGTCTGGCGATTTTCGGTCAGAAGCTATTGTCAGTCTCCGAAGACTCTACTCTTGTGGTGTGGGATATGTCGGCGAAACGACAGGGCACTCCCGAGTGGGCTGAGAGAGACCGCTGTGAGCGCTGCGCAAGGCCCTTCTTCTGGAATGTCAAAGCAATGCTTGACCAGAAACAGGTGAGCTTCGGTGGAGTCACTCGTGTTAGACCTCCTCGAAGTGACGGTTTCTCGCGACTGTTGGCTGCTTCTGCCAACTGCAACTGAAAATATCGGGCACTTCCTCTTCTTGCCTCGGGAGCTGGCTAACAATCATTCACCAATCGCAGGTGGGTTTGCGTCAGCATCACTGCCGCCGATGTGGGAGAGCACTTTGCGACAAGTGCTCTTCGAATCGGTCCCCGCTACCGGTTTTGGGCTTCGAATTCCCCGTGCGAATCTGCGACGAATGCCATCTCCACGTGTCGGATCGTGATCGACAATCTTTGGCCGAATTCCACGACCTAAAATCACCGATCGCCGGGATGTCACTCGCGCCCAACGGCGTTAAAATGATGGCTACCGTCGGTTCGGACCGAAACATCAAGATCTGGGACCTCGCCACGGTTATCTGAACGAGAACAGAAGCGGAACAGTGACACTGCAGACTCGTTGGAAGTTGCCAGCTCTCATCGACCCGAACGAGTCCACTTTCCAGAATGTCAGTGTCGCCTTCCCTTCGCTGTACCTTCGAACTCCTCTTCCCAGGATCATTGTCGATGAGGAGAAACATCTTGATATTACAAGCGAATAGTGGACTATCCTGTAACGGAGTTCAAGACCGTGGGTTGAGTTCATGTGAATGCGTGAATGATCATATCGCTAGTGTGAGTCTGTGTAGGTATTTTATTACACTAGGGCCGGTTCCGAGTGACTGTTTTCTACGTCGATCACCAGTCCTTCGTACTACGGTGACCTAGAACCTGACATATAGAACGCGGTCATGTGAGTATTGAATCGCGACCGGTGAAAATAGCTGGATACCTGTGAAATCTACGCAACTGTTAAAGACATAGCCAGGAGTCGGATAATGCGACTCGTATAAGGTTGTTCGCACATCTTACGATGATTTGCCGACGAGATGGCACGTCGATTCCCTTGGTCGGGAGGCTTCTCGCCGGGAGATTCATTCCGCCGGATATCAAAGATTGAATGCAATGATGGAAAGGAGAGCGGTCGTGCCGTACTAGGGTGGAGCTTGTGTTCTGCCGGAAGCGAGCATTTGGCCGCAACTTAATCAGTGTCATAATGCACGTGCCGGCTCGGCGGAACTTCCGCAATCCCTCAGGTGCCGAATACAAGATTTTAAATTTATTGAGCCCGGCGTGAGCAATGCGGATGATTGGAGACTCGTGTTGTGAACACGGATCCAATGAAACAGCGAAAATGTGCAATGCTGATAAAGTCTGTTTTCGAATTACGATCCAATGGGGCCGAAACTGTTTCATCGTGGATAGGGGGGGGGGGGTATTTTACATTTGGTGTCTTGGAGTCATTTGAAAGCGCTCAGCCCTCCTTTCGGAAAATATCCGGAACGAGGAGTGATAACGCTCAGAACGAACTACTTCGGCGGGAGTGTTTGCTGTGAAACGAACGTCTCGCCGGTGGTCCAGGCATGGGAGGCGGCAGCGGATCTTATTAGCATACGGTCATGATAAATCACGAGCGTGAAATGAGGAGGCACGCGGAGAGCACAACCAGCCGACTGGTGAGTCGAGAACATCGGAACGAAAAATCGAGAGTTGCCTCCCGCCAACGTTCGTGAAAACCTTACACCATGACTACCTATTCAGCCATAGTAGGGGATGTCGGCGAGGAGATGAGGGAGGCGTGAAACAGAGCGGAGACACAGCGACGATTCTCAGAGAGTTGATTCAACCGAAGTTCGATCCCGATGCTATGCTCGTGTTTGAGCATCGATCGGGCGATCAAGTTCGAAGACGAATCGTCCGGTCGCGACCAATGTCCATGATTTGAAAACGAAATAAATTCGTTCCAAACCAAGAAAGTCGAGCCGTTTGCGTCGAGAGGATCTCCGATCGCCCAGTTCTAATGAGTGCTCGAGTCATGATCCCTGATCGTTCCTGGAGGCGTTTCTTTCCTGCTGCACTCGTCCGAGAATTCGAATCTGAATGTTCCTCGTTAGCCTGTTGAGACTCTGGGTTCGACCTGCCGGAACTTTCTCGATGGCCAAAAATCCTACCGATGTGCCAACTCGGAGAATAGAACGAAATTCGCCGATGAGCCTATAAGTCGTGTTTTGTGAGAAAAATATGAGGACCAGGGTACGTAATTTATCGCCAAATTGAGAACGGCCTCCGAACTTCGTTGAGAGCGCATCAGCATATTTATTCTCGTTTCCTAACTGCATTCTGTCGCGGCAGCCTCCCACCCAACGAAAGTCGATGCGATTCCAGTGAGTCGCAACTTCACCATCCGACTAGGAGGGCGTCTTAAAGTTCAGCCGGTGATACAGATGTTTGATCCGTAGTTGCATATCATGCCACTTCTGTGGACGTAGAGTCTTCCAATGATGGAACTGCTGCCTTTTTAGGAGCAACATTTGATATTCATTTCCCTGAAATCCACGGAGCCAAGCAGGAACTCCCTTCATGGAATCATTCGGTCGAGCGACGCCGTCGCCGAGGATATCTGAAACGAGGAAGCATCCAGGGAAGATCCCTCTGAGTTCGAGAATTACATACAGATCATGTCGATTCGTGTCGGCAATTTTTCAACAAAAGCTCAGGGTAAATCACGGAATAGTCACCGATGTAGTCATTCTGGCCGAAAAAAGCCCGTTTAGAACTCCATGCGTTTTTTGGTTTGTAGACCGGCTGTCCTGTGAGAGGCTTCTTGTTCGAGGGATCTCGGGGAAGAAATCCTTTTTTCGGAAGTGACTCGTTCGGGTTACCGAATCGCGATAACTTGATGCCCCTGGGATCAGAGATGGATATAAGTTCATTCTGTGCCTCATCGGACGGTTCTGACATTCTCCTGCTGGAGCATCAGCGACCTTTGTACACATGTCTCATGCGGAGACGAGAAGCGCGAAGTTGAATTTGGACAAGAAATGGTCAATAAACCAATCAATCAGTTCATAGGCAGCTTTGAGGAGCCGAACTTCATTTGAAAAATGCGGCTTCAGCTCGCTATGTCCTCACTTTCTGTAAGATTCCTTATCGTTGAAGAGCCGATCGGGATCAATATAGTCGTCTTTGCCATAATAAGATTTACTGCTGCTGTTTCTCGCGCACAGAATAGGGATGACCGCAGAGAAGTTGAAGCTCCTGATTGACGACAGCATTATGAGCGTTGGTTCAGCTCTCCCGCCTGAGCGAGAGCCAGAGCTCTTTATATTTTAGCTGGAGCAGGCACTTTCTCTTTCTTCGCAGACCCTGAAGTGTTTCAGCTGAGTATCGTCAAGATCGGGATTCCCACGGAGCCGAGTAGGTGCTCGTCTCCTGGGCTTTGATGTAAGCACTGTCGATACGGATGTGGTACGAGGAGTTCGGGTGCTCAGGCAAGTTCCATTCGTGGCGCATTCTTTCGATTACGGTCGATGACTGTCGGTGCGCTGCCGATTCCGGAAATTAGGAGCACACTTCTGAGATTGGTTTGGAGCTCGCCTCCCCCGGAATCCTTTTTTCGTATCGGAGTATAGCCTCGGGCAGCCTCTTCTCGCAGATTCAGTCCTTCACAATGCGTGAGAGGAGAGCTCACTCGCACTCATCCGAAAAGTGAGTATGAGCCGGAAATCCCTGTCTCATTCATCACTGAGGATATCTCAGCGGTCCATCCGTATCTCGAGAGAGGCGTGGCGGGAAATAATAGTGATTCTGCAGGTTCCTCCCCGCGAACCCGCCGAGAATCGCGTTCTGTGGTGCCCTCTCGGTGCGAGTGTGGCACGTTTCGTCGAGTGGTTTCGGAATCCGGCTGTACGTTCCTTTTCGGCGTAGCGTGGCGACTTCGAGCACGTTGTAGTCCGCTTTCACGCACAACTCTCTAAGAGTTCAGCACACAGCGACAAAAAAATGTCGAAGAGAGGACGTGGTGGGCAGGCCGGAGCCAAGTTCAGGATCTCACTTGGTCTCCCTGTCGGAGCTGTGATGAACTGCGCCGACAACACCGGAGGTTGGTTCTGCCGCATCGAACTCAGTTCTCAATCCTATCCTTAGCCGACAAGTCTCTTGATGAACACGTTCCGCCTATGATTATTGTTCATGAGTTTTCCGTGACCGAGCCCTGTATTTCAGCAAAGAACCTTTTCGTCATTGCTGTGAACGGAATTAAGGGTCGGCTGAATCGACTCCCCGCAGCTGGATGCGGAGATATGTTTGTTGCCACCGTCAAGAAGGGTAAACCTGAACTTCGGAAGAAGGTGAGTGTCGATTGCGGAAGAGTACTCCTCGGGCTTCTGGTTTCCGAATCAGCGGTGTCGCACATGCTCCATGTTTACATTCCCCCCGCAGGTAATGCCCGCCGTGGTCATCCGTCAGAGGAAAGCGTTCCGCAGGAAGGACGGAACATTCATATACTTCGAGGACAATGCTGGTGTTATTGTCAACAACAAAGGCGAGATGAAGGGTTCCGCCATCACAGGACCCGTTTCGAAGGAGTGCGCAGATCTATGGCCGAGAATCGCCTCCAACGCGTCATCGATTGCCTAAATAAACGGGACGAAATGGACCGCAGTCCGCCGTTTTCTTTTGAGGCATGTTTTCCGCGTTGTGGACAGCTCAGCGGGCTCACCTCGATTTTACAAACTACTCCGTGCAAGAGGAAGTCATATTTGAGGGTTGTCGGAATCGAGGATGAGGTCGCGAAAGTTGAGATCATCGAGACCACAGTTAAGTTATTACTCACTCAATGATAACTATCACTTCAATTTTTGATGATCGAGTGCAAGTAATGATAACTCGAACAGTGGAGTCGCTTCACCCGATGAAGTCGGACCCGGGCCGTATTATTCCGATCAGGGGGTCATCGAAACTCGGGGAAGGCAATCGGAAGTACGGGTGACCCGATTTTCACGCGAGTCTCCCGCTCGCGTGGAGTAAGTTTTCCTCATGAAGCACGAGGACCCTTCCTATTTCATTGCCTGGCTTGAAAGACGCCTTGGCTCTCAGGAACCCTTCATCAAGCGCTAAGTGTTACGAGAGAATACTTACCTTGGCATGCTGGCCTTCATGATGGGCGCGCCGACTTCTCCGGCGGCGTCGGAGGCTTGTTGTTGGTCTTTTTTTTCGTGATGTGCACTCTGTCGTGTCCATGCTTTCCGTTAGTGATACCTTAACAGTCCTAACAGAAAAACTGCTCCAGCTCGCTGGAACGGCACTCACAGCTGGCTATTTTGTTTTCGATGCGCGGCCGCATCGTCGGTTTTTGAGACCAAGACAAATTCCGGGTCCACGCCGGTGAGACGGCTGTCTGAGTAGGGAAAGCTGCCGCTGGAGTATCTTTTATTGCTGGGCCACCTTTGGGAAGTTTCGAGGAGGAGGCTTCCGGAGGGTTTCGGAATGTGAGCTTCCCCTATCGAATACTGGAGGGCAGCTCCCCATCCTGCGATGGGTGGAGATCGTAGATGAGCTGGAGAAAACCGGCGATTCCGGTCTCCGATCAGAACAGCCGGATTATCCGACGCACCGACCAAACGCAGTCCAGTGCTTTGATAGTCGAGGTGATGATAAAGGTCTCGGGCGGCGGCAGGGGAAGTGATTGTCAAGTGCTGACGATTCGAAATAACGCCCGACTTATACGCTGGATCTGGTCAATCGGATGTTCCGAGTGCGTTGGATCTGACCGGCCAGGGAGCCTCCACGCCAGCCCCGGCCTGGTCTCAACCAAGAAGATCCCACTCCTCCTGTCTTCGCAGCCACGGACGCTGAAGCGAGAATCCTCGGAAATCACATTCTCATTTCCAGGATAACTAGATTGCCGCGGTCGGTCCTCATCCGAAGAGCAAAGTATTTCGCCTGGCTCCGTCAGAGTAGTTGAAGTAGAACAACGAGAAACTTCTCTGATCTGAAGTCCGAGCACTGCCGCGAGGCCGGAGAAACACTCGGAATAGCCAGTTGAGGAAGACGGCTCAGGATGCCAGGAATTTTGAGCTATGGCATGGATATCTCCAGTCACCGCGGGCATCCATACATGGTTTTGGAGGGAATAGGGTAGATGAAGACGATGTATCTATATGTCGTTTCGTGACCCACAGGCTGTTCGAATGTCTAGTTCGCAGGAAAAGAAAACGGCCTCCCAAAATTCCCGGGCCAGTGCACTGGATATGTCGGGAAAAACGAGGTCGTGCTTTCAACGATTTACTCGTCCATGTGTGTGGGTTGCGCTGACTCGAAGAAGCCGAACTTCTCTGGAAGGCCAGTTCTCACCGTTTATAAGAAAGTTCTAAAAGTCCGACACACAACTTCTGGAACAGGGCGCAGGAGTCCACAACTTTCGCGGAAGGTGATTCCTGCAGGTTACCTCCCCAGCGCGAGACCCGGACGGTCTTAGCATCCTTCGTTGCAAAGAGGCGTAGCCGAACGATGTTCCCTGCCAAGGCCAACGACAGAGTTTGATGGTCCGTCGAATCTGATAGCGAGCCGTTTCTCCGACAGGCATCGGTCAAAGTGGAAGGCCTTCCGAATTGGACGAATCATTCATAGAATCACAAGCAGGGAGTTTTTTTTTTCTCCATGATAGATGTCCCCGGGATGGCTCGATCTGAGAGCTTGCGGAAACGAGTTGTCACAACGTTTCGATCGAAAATCAATGTGCCGTTCCATTCCCACGTCGAGACTTCATGTCGACATCACCGCAAGACTGTTTGACCATCCTTTGCAAAGCATGCCGATACACTGAGTATCTCTCCTCCCCGATGGACGGGAGGAAAGATCCGACTCCAACTAACGTGAATTCGTTTCGGATGCGCTTCGAGCTCGTACCCTTGAACGAAGAAGAGTATTCTGTAGACTCAAGCTGTGAAGAGCTTCATAGATGAGGTAGAGTCCGGAACCCGAGCGTTTCGGCCTCTGGGATTTGCTGGCTCAGCCAATAAGGTGGATCACTTCGGTTCTCTCCGGCTTCTTGAAGTGGATCAGAGAGCCTGAAATAGTTCGAAAGACCGAAGAACAGGCTTCTATTGAGTTTTCTCACATGAATCTCGAGGAGAATCAGAGAAAGATTCCAAATACGGTTGCACGTTTCGAGTCGATCTTCCGCGAGGGCGCTCGTTCGGGGGCGGCTTGAGGAATTGGAAATTCCCTCCACCTGCAGTTTTGAGAGAAGGATATAGTCCGTTCCCACTTTTATTTCGGGAAACAGGGGAAGTTTCGGCACTCGACACTGAAATTGCCCAGGGATCACGTCAGAAGAATACCGTGGGGGAGAGACTGCGAGATCTACGGGTATTGAGGAGCGACAAGTTCCTTATATCGCCAGAAGATAAGGAAGCGGGGGCCCAAACAGATCGTTCGCCTGAGCAGAGCAGCAAAAGCTTGTTGTCGAGAAACTGTAGCTTCGTTTGAGTTTTTGTCGCGATTGAGGTTATGTCATCCCCAATGGACGGAGACGCTGCGGAATACGAGCGAGAACATCCAGTGGATCGGGGGGATATCCTGATGTCATTCGGAAAGGGGACCACGAACAAGGCTCTCCTTGATCGACCTCACATCGTAACACTGGTATGGGAGAATTGAGAATGAGAACACTTCTGAGCTGAGTGGATAACACGGATGTTTATTGGAGGTGACGCAGGAGGCGGCGAGAGACCTATGACAGTATGGACAAGGAATAGACTGCTGAGCAGATTCAAAGTTCACTGTGAGTTTGCTGAGACCTGCCCTCGGGAGTGACGGGGGAACTCGAGCCCGGAGTGAAGCTCGAGCTGAGTCTTCATCGGACATCAAGTGAACCAGGGTTCCGCCACAGCTCATCCTTCTCTCTGAAGGTTCTGACTTTGACTCCGAACGCTGGATGGAGAGTGCGGATGCAACGGTTCTGGCGCAGGTTTCCTACTTCTGTTGAGTTGCAAGTCGCTAACGGGTACAGATTGACATTGCTCCTCTCCTCTATATTCTGGAAGCTGAGACACCCAAGCGTTTCCGGGCGTTAGTCGCAAAGACGAATGATTCCTTCTAAAGGCTGGTAAGGGCTGGGTGTAGTAGGTTTCCTTCCCTCTGTTATCGAGAAGTCTTCCCCATCAGGATTACTGGTATGCATTGAACTGTTCGTGACATGGAAAGAACTTCAATGAGGTGCGAGCTCTTGTTTCTAGCGAACGCTCGTGACCAAGGGACCGTGGTCTCTCAATGACGATTATGACTAGAAATGACATGACCCTTATATTCCACTCTTCGGCGGGCTTATCTATATAATCCCATGTTGACATTGACGCTTCAGATCTATTCACAAGACTTCCCCGGAGTTTTCCCCCTAAACATCCTGTCGAAAGGAACCTGAATATCTCATGTATTCCGGACTATTTCCACCGAAACGTTGTCAGATCTTCGATTGCCTTTCTTCCGTCTTGTTTGAGTGTTCCCGATTCGAATGATGACGATTCCTCTCTATTCACGTTGATTCCTCGGATCCATCATGCGGTACTCAGGGAGCCGTGTGTCCCGCCAGCTGCCAGAGACGACCACACGTCAGATATCGGAGTTTGTCTATCGCGACCCCTCATCGCCGACGTACGCTGCGGCAGCGGTTCTCCTGGAAGAAAGAGTTTTATTCCGCGGGATTGTTCCGGAAGTTCAGTCCCGTGAGTGTTCATAAAGCATCCTACTTCCGCTGTCCCCCGTCACGCTCCGCCGAGGAGTTATTTTCTCGTCTCATCGAAGATCGGTATCACCGACTGAGTGGGACATGGGCTCATGGAGGAAACGCGCGTTGGATGATTTGGGTATCAGAGCGGAATTTCATCGCTGCCCTTATGAGCTCGTCCCTCGAGCTGTTTCGAAATTTCGGGTGGGGGACCCCGTCCTGGATGAATGCGTGCGAGGTCACCCAATCCCCAGTGCCAAATTACAACGAGCCGGGAGAACGCGTAAAGAGTGCAAAAATGATCTCGATTATCGAGCACGTCAACCAAGGAAATCTCTTTGATGGTCGTGCTCGCACAGCTCTTCCTAAACTCCTAAGGCCGACAGTTGTTGCAGCAAGAACGAGGAGAGAACTAAGCAGGTTAGATCCAGTGGGAACTGCGATTTTCTCGTCAAAGTCTTGATCGCGTTTGTTCGCTAGATTGATAAGTTCGATATGGAGTTCGGTCGGGGAGAACTCCGGAGGTTCTTCTGGGTTAGCCGGCAGATTGATTTCCTCTCGGAACGTTGGTTTCCAGGAGTAACGGAATCCGTGGAAAGTGACCAAAGGAATTCTTCGAAGGAACTGAAAGTTCAAGGAAACGAGGGATCCAAAATTGGAGTTCCCGCTAGAAAGATGCTAAACGAAGAGGAGTCGTCCATTCTCGGGATATGATCACTCCCGTCCCGAGCTGATCGGAGACGTAACTCGTCACATTTCCTAGGATATGTTTGAGAATCACCTGCCACAGCGGTAGTAATCAGCCACGCCGATGTGAGTGCAGACGTACATCGGATTTGAGATGACTTTCTCGTTTAAGAGAAGTGTGTTTGGGGTGTCGGCATCGCTCCCAGAGGTTTGAAGCGATTGGACACCTGGAATATTAGGAATTTCAGCAGTTAACACACAGGACCGGGTTTCCAGAACCCAATAAACCCCACACTCATCCGCTGGTGCGGATTTCCTGACGTGTGGACGAGCGGAAACTATGCGGAAAACAAACAAGAATGCATGTGCGAAGACAGAAATAGCGCTGAAGTTTTGTGTGAGGTGCGTGTGGGAGGCTCGCTGAAAAGCTATTTGTCGACGAGACCCCCGAGCGGTTGTGTAACTCCTCATGAGATTCCGAATGAGATCCCGAAACGCGGAAGGTCAAATTAAGCCTAGCAACCGGATCGTGTCTTGCGTCTGTTCAGAAAAAAAGTGGTCGCGAGCGTACGACCGTCACTCACCGACTATGGCTGGGATGTCTGCTCGACGTCCGTAGCGACCGTTTGGAACAAACGTTCTCTGACCCGCGGTGCTGGAAGGGATGAATCCTGCCAGGATCGCCACCAGGATGAAGACGCGGAGAAACGACAAAGTGCGGGAGAACATTTTGTGGTTGATATCGAGTTTCCGTTTACTCGAGAGTGAAGTGATTACTTAGGCTGCGTCTCAGGGAATCTGGAAGAAGCGTTTCGAACTGAGCTTGTCATTCGGATAGTAGACTCTCCGGGCCGGAGGATATTTCATTCGAAAGGCCGAATGGGGTCATCCTGAGAATATGGACTTAATGGAGGTGTAACGAGCGCGCCGGAGCAGCCTGCATGGCGGAGCCAGTGGGACAAACAGGTCCTTCGATGTTCGTCATGATTTTTTCGTTTCACTGTGCTCATGCGCCTGTCTTGCCCTGCATGTTTGACACTTCCCGGGATCGCAAGCGACGAATGAGGGCAACCAGAAATGGACTCGGCCCAGATAGGAAACCTGCCCCGAGTGATGAGAAACTCGGCATCCGGGGAAAACTGAACTCCTGAACGACAGCTGTTAGATGGCTCCGTTAACTTCTTCCTGGATTTCCGGAATGCCACTCTGAATTTCACCTGATTCTCTACGAGATCGGAATGCTGGCTTCGGAAGTGACCCTCTCCGAGCCATAGAGTTGTTTACAACGTGGGACCCCCGGCCGAATTCAGGTTGGTTATCAAGGAGTAGAAAGCTTCGATTGAGAAATTCGATCTCGACTTTCGGGGAGCGGAGTGCGCATCGACAAGAGAGACCTTTCGGAGATTCAAGAATCGGAACCAATTTGTTGGGCTCTTAGCCTTCCATCAGGCTCTGCAGCCCGAAGAATCATTTCTCCTCGACCGAGGAAGGGGAGGTCGGGCGGAGGCTGGCCAACGTCGTCCAGCCTGTGCGAGTGTTTGTGGAGGCTCGCCCGTGAACTCTTTCGACAAACTCATCATGAACTGGGGACTGGAATACATGAGGATCTTTGTAACGTAAACAGACCGAAGAGAAAGGCTACTCAAACAGTATCGCATTGCTAATCAAATTTATCTTCTCCGGAAGAAGCTCGTCTTTCGGTTTCTTCACAGAAGCATAAAGAGGTTATCGGACAACAACGAACGCTACATAACCCTTGGGGTCGGCGGATTTTCGACTGACTATGAGTCAGTTTCGCAGTTGCTAGCTCAGGTGCCAGCTCAGTATAATTCAATCATGTACTAAATCACTCGATTCCACCTTGTTCTTGCAATCTCCCTCCGAGAGGCTTATTCTGAGAGGGAAAGATGAACGAGCGAAGATCCGCGAGGAACGAATGGACGGAAGAGAGAGACGGGAGGGGCGAAACAGGAATCGATCAGGAGATCCCGTCGACTGTTGCGAAAGTCTCCGGAAAGAGTTCGCCGATATTCGGGTAGCTCACTGAACCCTCGAGCGTCAAAAAGTTTTCGGAAAGAATGAACCTGAAGTTGATTAGCTCTGAAGACTTCAACGTTCGTGTTCGCACCGAATTCCCCGGCTCGTATCCAATGTTCCGACAGTCACTCTCATTTGTTTCCGATCTGCCCGTCGTCGACCGTCACGGAAACTTGAAAGCGTGCTCGGCGACCGGCGAACCAAGAGACTGCTTAAAACGCTTCCCGAATCGAGAGTTCGAGAGCGGGAGGCGTAGGTTCCACGGAAGGCGACTTGGCTCAATGGGGAGCGCCTGACTCGAAGGAACGAGTTCAGTCGTTTCCCAAGCCCCAGTATCAATTCAAAAAAGATCCGCGAACGACACGTTTTCCCGATAAAAACTCAGCCCCGGGCGGAATGAATATTCCATGGATGTTTCCTCAACACAAAATCAGTATTCTCTCTGTATCCTTTTCCAGACACATTCCACACGTTGGCGTGTTTCCCACCGACGGTTGGTTGTTTTGCGCTCGAATCTCTTGATGGAAATCCGCGTTGCTTGCGGTACAGCTGCTGGCAACTACTGCCCATCTCTGGGTGTGAGCTCCACGAGCCAGCGCGCATTCTGAGCTGTCTCCTGCGGGGAATGGAACTCTCTGGACCTCTGGGAACCGTTCGTCAGACGTCGCAAATGCGATATCTGTCATCAGAGAACATGCGTTTCATCTTGTTCACATTCAATCGCTCGATCGCCCCTCCGGGCGACTTTGAAATATCCGATGAGATCTCCAACGTCACCCACGCAACGGTCAATCCCACAGAGCTCAGCACCCGCCTCAGAAGTTAGGGTACTGGTTGCGAGCCCCCCGCTCAAACCACTTCGAATCGCCGAAGTCAAGCTCATTGTTTCACGAAACCAGCTCCGACTGCCAATCACTGGATTCCATTGAGAGAATTTCGAAGCCATTGTTTTCGCTTCTGTCGGGAACTGGGGCATGAAATGTCCGAGAAAGTGTGAGTTTGGTCGACGTCCAAGGAAGCGGAACCGTTCTAAAGAGTTGCCTCTCAGCGGTGGCTCTTCGGCGGGAGGTGCCGTTACGAAAACAATGACACGTTTCGAACGGCTTAGTGACCGAGGCGTCCGGCGATTCTCGATTTTCGCGAACTTATATGATCAATGAGCGACGAATGTCGGAACAGGGAGGAGACGGATTTCGCTTCTCGAGGAATCCGCAGCCGGAATATTTGGATTCGAGACGACGTTCGTTGGAGAAGCTCCACGTGTCCAGGAGTTGCCTGTCCGCAAACTAGGAGCAGCGCAGAAAAACCGACGCTCTGCACGACGAGGCCTCTGCTGGCAAGGCTCGGTAATCATCGTTTCGTAATCCCGAGCGGAACTTCGCTTATCGCCCCTCAGTTGAGGAACACCCAGATGCGGAAAGCGGAGCGACTCACATTATTTTGATGTCTCAAACCAGACTGAGGAACTTGATTAGAATGTTGGGGATACTTCTCGCACCGAACGCCGCATGCAATCGGAGATCGGATGACTCCGTCTCGGAGAGCACTCGAAATAGTTTTGGTGGCAGATCACGTGCGCAAGTCCTTCCCGTCCTCCTTAATAGATTTGTATTGCTAACTTTCTTCTGTTGGGATGCTGACTCCTGTATCTGATACGGGCACCCGCGAGCTGTCCCGGTTGCACAATTGCATGAACGTGCGTGCTAGGATACCGAAGTGTCAAGGTTTCTGGTAAGAAACGGTCACTTAATCGACTCGACAATCTTTCGAAACCATGGAGCGGGATGGAGAAGAGGCGAGTCGGGAGCGAACATATTTGCTCTTGGAGCTTCACAGTATTTGACAAGCAGCGACATGAACTCAGTACCTGAAGTCAGAGGGGTCATCGCGAGAACCGAGCCCAAACAAGGATGAAACCCCATGAAAAAAAAAGATGAAATGCTTCCTTGACAGCTGACTCCCACATCACTCAGGAGTCAAGAAGTTTTCGTTGACAAGATCGCGCGGTGTTGGATGCTGAAAACTATTTCAATACCTCCTTTACAGCGCTCTCGATGACCGATTGACGAACAAGAAGTGTTCGGGATGACACTCGAGTACAAGGAGAGTTTTCCCGCGCACCAAGCTCTGATGGACAGCTCTATCAACAGCCATGGCCTAGGAGGAATTCACGGCTGCACGCCTCGAGTCACGGCCCAAGTTTCCTCCGGCGGGCAACACAAAACTGATCAATGCAATTATTCGGCAACGAGGAACCACAGCAACGAAACCACAAGACATTCAAATAACAAATTCGGGGATCTCCAATGCCGAAAACCACTTCAAGGCTCGTCGGGGATTCCCTGATGAGAGATTTGCGGGAACTTCTGCG
>JAQZDE010000058.1:0-50000 GCA_037576195.1 Phytoseiulus persimilis | reverse complement strand
GAAAGCTTCTATGCGGACTTCTATGTTGATCGTCGAGCGGTTCTCTCCCCTCTCTCCGGGAAGCTTTGATTGATGGAGTGTCGGGTTTGATGAGCAACTGTCGATTCGGGTGAGTGTTGAGTATTTTCACACAGGATGGCGAAAGTGTGCATTTCCCAGGGCTGTTCTACATGTGAGTCCGTGAACAGAAAGCTGTGATTCGGAAAGGTCTCAAGCCTTCAATCAAAAATGTATGAAGTGAAAAATGGAAGGGCCTCTGCTGAGCTCTCAACACGCGTTTTGCATCGTTGCGCTATGGATATTCGAAATCTGGGCATCATCAACTCGATGTAGCGGATTCCGCGAGGAGTTCTCGGAGACTTGTGTATGATGAATGGCCGCTCTTCACAGTCGGTGTTAGCGTGATGTGTATTCACCGGAAATTTCAAGTTTGAGACCTAGCGGACTTCGATCTCGGTTCTTTGACACCGAATACTCACATTGAGCTCCATTACCCCATCGACGTATATTAACGGAGCGCGGAGTGGGATTCCGTTTCTCCAACACTGTTGAGGAAACCACAAAGCAACTCTGCTCTAACGAACGCGACAACCTGCGCGGTACCTGAGTCATACTTTTCTCGAACGTTACACGTGACGCTCATCGGCGCGAGTGAGACCTTCGTTTCACACTGTCGAACACGAACAGTCCAACTGCAAAACTTGGGAGTTTCCTCCCTCGACAAGACTCTTAAGAATTCAACCACGATGGAATTGTCGGGGAGTGTGCGACACATGAAGAGAAACATGCCGCTCCCAGCTGTTTTCACTTCATGCAAATGTTCTCATGCCTTTCGTTTTCTCTATTCCAGAGGATGACCATGTCTGAGTCTTCCTCCGATCAGGACCTGGACGTTGACGTCGACGTAGAAAATTCGGACCAGGAGCTCTCAATCAGCATCGAGGAAACAGAGTTGATAAAGAAAGCTCTCCTGAAACACCCCCTCTTCCCTCTGTTAGCGCTTTTATTCGAGAAATGTGAGCTAGCCACGATGACTTGTGGAGCGGAACCTGACAATGAGAAGCTAGAACGAGAATTGTTGGAGTTCGCTCAGTCAACAAAAGAGTGGAGTGCTGGCGAACGAAGCATCGATCAACTGATGCTAGAATCTCTTCAGGCGAGTATCCTAGACAAGTCTCGAATCGGAACCTTACGCTCGCTTCCTTCAAAGAGCGAAACGTGCTCCGAGCAGCTGACATAACGCAGTTCTCAATGAGATTCCGGCCGTTGCAGGTTCTGAGAATCCACCTTGGTGAGCTCCAAAAAGTCAATGAGCTCTGCAACAACTTCTGCCAGAGATACATAACGTGCCTTCGTGACAAAATGCATTCTTCTAATCTGTTGAAGGACGCTCACTTCGACGTCGATGACTCCGATGACGATCAACTCAGCAACGGGAGTGCCGGAGAAACCGGTTCGTACATTTTGTGATTCCGTATCCAACAGGGAACTTCATTGCGTTTTCGAGCTCAAGCTCCATATGAAACGCCCGGGGGTCTGAATCCAGAGCGAACCAACTAAATCCCATCCAATCTTGCTGCGCAGAAAACTCTCAAGAGGCGAAATCTCCTGCGGTCGGAACTCCTCTCAAAAAAGTCACTCGATCCCTATCGGCCTCGCGCAGCAATTCGAATGCAAGTCAAGGTTCAAGCTCCACGAGAGGAGTTCTACCTAAGCAAGCGACGGAATTGATGAGAGCCTGGCTATTCGCGCACATCGTGCATCCATATCCGAGCGAAGAGGAGAAAAAGCTCATAGCTCAGCAGACCAACCTCTCTCTGCTACAAGTGAGTGATTCACGAAGTGGAATAATCGAATACGACTAACGATTCTCTGCCGAGCGATTTCGTTTGAACACAACCGAGCCAAACAATTTCGTGATGACTATCATCGGCTGGGGATTGTCGCGAGATACTTCACGGGTCAGTCCACATGTTCGGGGACCAGAGCCGCTTCGCGGGTTCAGAAGTTTAGTTGTCGGGAACCCTCGAACCCGTCCGATATTGTACACCAGGGGGAAATTTTGGGAAGTTGATCTTGAGGTAGAACCGTTCCGCTGACGTGACTTGGACTGATCGCTCATCGTCCCAGCTTTTTCCTGGTTTTCCGTTGGACTTCCATGGGAACGGGCCCTGGAACGGGGAGAGGATTGAGAGACCCGTCGAAACGTCCACGATGTCTCAATCTCTTCGAAAGCTGATCGAGTATCCCTGGTCGTTGGCGTGACTCTCGGAAGGAGATAAAACTACAAGCTCTCATCAAGCGGCCTCTCCTGATGTTTTCTAAAATATTTATTGTTCTGCACCTTTATTCATACACTAATGTGATACGACTTTCACAGATTTTCATTGAATTGTTGTTCTTCTCTCTTCTTCAGGTCAATAACTGGTTCATTAACGCTCGTCGCCGAATTCTGCAGCCCATGCTGGATTCCCAAAACTCTCAAAAAGCATAGTCTTCCAAGTAGGAATAGCAACGCATAACATTCAAGCCACCCGCCGGTGGAATCGTAGAAGTTTTGGCTCTCGAATGTCTTCGAACACTCTGTTGCCATACACATTCGGGTGGAAATCCAGATGCAACACGCATCAGATCAAAACTAGGAAGAATGGATTACAACGAATATATTCCACCAGAGAGGGCTGGGCGTGGAACACTACCTCAGGGTTGAGTAGCTTGATTTTGATGTTTGAGCATGAACGTTCAACATTATATTTATATACGTGATGACAGTTGATATACAGTTCAATCGCATGCTGGCGACCGTCGTACAGTTACTGATTTCGTAGATCTCAGACGGTTCCTCGGAGGAGGCCGCAGAACCCGGAAACAGGGTCGAGAGAACCTCCTGCACAAACCTGTACATAGATGCTGTATATACTGAAAGCCACAAAAACATAGGCTGAATAGTTTCAATAAAAATTGATCTCAAATCGTGTCAATCGATAACTTGAATCTTGCGTGTCGACCTTTACTGGGAAATTCAAGAACGAGATGTTCCTGAAAACTTTGGAACGCGCCTGTCCTCAGAAGCAGTCAGAGCAACGTAGGATAGGAGGAAACTACTGATGATTAGTGATATGAATCACCCGGAAGGATATTTTCTGAAGGCGCTGCTTCCACGTTGACTCATGAGCTCCCGCAGCATGACACGTGACTCTACGATATTCGACAAAACTCGAGTTCCTTTCTTCGAAGAGGCTCCTTTTGTAACGATGACGGGTTGGGGGCGGGGATGAGAATATGAACGGAGTAGCTTGACATCAACTCTGCCTGCCATGATTTCGAGAGAGCGTTTACGAGCCGGCCGAGAATTGGAAGAACAGACCTGTGCGTTTTCGGCAGGAAGCTGTCGTATTAGGTCCCGGGGGTCGGCATACTCATGGGTCCCGCTGGTGGGTAGGCAGGGTACGGGAGGTAAGGCGGCGCACCGTAACCCATGTGGGGCATCGAGGGAGGTTGGTAGGTCATCGGGGGACCCAATGGGGCCATCATTCCCTGCCCAGGATACATCGGCATTTGCGGAATAGCTGGTGTCCTTCGCTGTTCTCGGAGAAGGTCAACGACCTTTTCAGCATTCACCCTCTTCAGCTGAGACTCCCGTCGCTTGTCAACAAACGACGCAAGGAAATCATCCGCCGAAATTCGAGCATCGAGGAAGTCGGAGGCGATTTTCTGAAAGCAAGAAAATCAGATTGGGGATCTGTTGCTGGGTCATTGGACGTTCTGGGAGAAAGAAACGAACGAGGGAAAACTCTCGCTAATATAGGCGGAATCCTGACCTCTGAAGCATCTTCGGCTTCCCTGGCGGCTGCTTCAAGAACCGCCTGTATCGAGTCCAAATCCGTAGTAACCGGTTTCAGGTGGGGGTTTTTGTCTTGCATTTCCTCGATAGCAAGCTTGAGGTCTTTGGCTTCTTGGTACATTTTGAGCAACGTATTGCGCAGGTCGAAGAATCGTGTCTCTTTTTCGATATTCTCTTGCGCCAACAAACGGTTATTATCGATGAAAGATTTCCGTGTCCGCTCCATGGATCGGGCAGCGGGGCAGTCGGTGAACTGTGTATCAATTATGGCATCATCGCACTCTACGAGGGATTTCAGCTCCTCGTTGCTGAAACAGAAAGAGAAATTTTCCACTTCATTCTTGGAAAGCAGCTTCTGCAAACTTGGCTTAAGGTGGAGGGATCGTGGACCCGAACGGTACGATATGATCGATTCAAGCGATCACATACGGGAAACGTTCGAGGCGAAAGGCCGCTCATCTCGGTCCTTTGGCAGCTCGATGGAACTCGCCGAGAACTGTCTGAACACAACGACTAGCGGTCAGTTCGGAAGGGTCGATTCTAGGAAACATGAGTTTGTGAATCGACGCATCGGAGCGATCAATACATTTCCTCCCTCCATCCCTGCGCATAGGCACTGTCACAAATCCCCGTCGTAACTACGTCATGTAGCTCGCTCGTCAGTCTGACAATGGGTTCCAGTTTTCCAGGCTTAACAAAATGCTGTACTCGCTCACACGACTTCATCCGAGGCAAATCCCCGGAGCGATAAGGCGAGATTGCAGCGATTTCCAGATCACAGGTTCATCGTAAGATATGAGTCACTTCCAATGTGAAGCACCGCACGGAACGGAATTCACTCTCTACGACGAGTATGCGGAGCACCTGCTGCTGGAGCCCTCAACGGAGAGCCTCCCTCCTTCCCAGAAAAGCCATTGAACGAGTGATGATTCCACCTCTTGTGTCACATAGGTCGAATGCTAGATCCCTCTGAAACCACTCACCTCATTTCGTTGAAATTTCTTGTGATGCCCTGTATTTGAGTTCGAAATTCAACATCTGAAATTCTGTGAGCCATCTCAGCTGTGTGAATTCGTGGAGCCGGTTATCAGAGTTGTTCCTGTGTACGGCGGAAAATCATATGACTTCCTGTGTAAGTCTCAGGCCGTGTCTCGACAACAACGTTCGCTCAGCACTGCTTTGGCCCATGACTCTGATGGTAGCTAGTTCCCGGGACACAGGCACTGAGTCCCACACATGGACTCTTGCGGCAGCCGCCGTGGCGGGCTGGCGGCGACACCTTTCCTGTCCGTTCTGAAAATCATTCTTGTGATAACCAATGTGATCAGGCGAATCAGAGAGCTGGGATTAATTCTGAACACCCGGCTCCCTGCTAGCTTCCCGCAAATTGCAGGAAACTCACGCAGACGACGGCAGCAAGGATAAGGATCAGCAGTGCTGCGAGGGAGCGACTACGCGTGGAATACGACAACGATCAAAGATTCACAGTCGACACATCTGAAGACAACTATCTCACTCACCGCTGACTGCGGTGCCGCCCGCCTTGCCCCTTCAGGGAGTCAAATCAATACTTGATAGCTGCTTGAGGAGTAGCTCTGGAGTTTCCCCTCGTTCCCAGAGCGATCCTGGTTCCAAACCCCAAGTTCAAGAAGCTACACAAGTAATGATCTAGTTGGGAGGGTGGATCAATTCATTCCAATGACCCACGGGTGAGGATCTCCCTTGCATATCCCAATTTTGTTCTGGGGAAGACAAGGGTTTTACACTGTTCGATCCCTACACTCCGACCGGTGATTCCGACATGTGTTGCTACATTCAGCTTAGCGCTCGGTGTTTACGTGGCAAGTTCGGGACTCAAATTTCACCAAGTTTCACAGCAAATGCTTCATGCTCAACTAATGAGAGCAGTTCCCCTTCTTGTTCCGATCGTGACCATAGCGGGCCTGCTATCGATCCTCGAACAATCCGGTGGAACGATTCTCTTGGGCCTACGGAGCCGATGGAATCCATATTCGCTTGTTCTCAACAGCCGTGGTCGGCCGACGGAGTCCGTATAGCTTTGTTTCCAGACCACGAGGCTCGGGGTTCTCATCAGTGCCCTCACTCTCATTGGGCTCCCTATTTCCTCGAGTCCTGCCCAGAGACTGAAGTAGGACCTTGGGTCGGTGATCATGCATCGAACTCCGGTCCAAATATCGGAACGGTTATCCACCGAAAGGTCGCTGGTTTGCGCGCGTGTGGGTGGTTTCCCGCTGGCTGTAGTTCGAAGAAGTGCAAGGGAAGAGTGCTGTGGTAGTCACCGTGCCCTCCAGGCCAAAGAGAGGGAACCGACCGGGTCCCGCCACCACCGATAGACACGTTGTGGGCGGCGGCGGCGAGGACAGCGGTGGGTGCATGACGGAAGCGCCACACGGACTGACGTCATTCAGGAAACTCGGCTTTTGCTTCGACGGGAGGAACGAGGAGGAGGGCTGGTCAGGAGAGTCGAATATACGCAGAGATCTGTGACGTCATCGGGTGCGGTTCGGCGGTCGACTCTGGCGGGCAGTTTGACGGGCGGTGTCTCGATGCTTTTGCGTTCGAAACAGCACCGGGCAACTGGGGGTGGGCCTCGACGCCGGCAGGCTTTGCCGCCGCGTTTTGTCGACACCTGCTGGTGAGATGACAGCTCGGTCGATCGCTGCAGCTATAGTTTGCATCGATCAGAGGGGATCAGAGCTGGGAACGTCCTCGGCGGAGTACCGAGTAGCCGGAGCAACTGCACGAGAAGAATAACGATGACCTCCATGCTTTATGTGTTGTTGAGTATCGCAGCGCCATCCCAAGAGGAAAAGTGGAACTTGTTTCGGGGAGGGGGGGCGGATTCTGAAACTCGAGTTTCCAGCCACGTCAATCATTGGAGTTCGATTTCCCAACGAATATATGCGGCTAGGACAAGTCGAGGCAAATCCGATGATCGGAAGAAATGGGGGGACAGCAACCCGTTCAGCTCTCGCAGCCCGCGTATTCGCGGACAGACCGACTGACTGTCCGCAGTTCCCGCCCGAACGCCTCTCCTCGTCGTCTCCTGCGTCGGACTTTCCGTTGAAGCCCCTCGAAGGAATTTGCGGAATCAGTGGTTCATCTGTTGTCCTCTTTGCGACGCGATAACCTTCCCGACCAACGGGCGGAAGACAACGATGAATGAGGAGACTAGGGTTCGAACTCGGAGGCGGGCGCGATAACGGGCGGCGAAATTTCAATGGAGGTTTTGACGGGCGAGTGGTGGGCTAGCTGGCGGGCTGTCTAGCGGGCGAGCGGGTGAGCGGGTCGCTGTGCGGCTGATTGTGGAGCTGGAACAGCAGCATCACCACCACGCCAGCAGCAGGAGCAGGGTTCTAGGGTGCGGCGTTGACGCCAGATGGCTGCCAAGCAGTAGGGTAGGCGGGCGGGCAGCGGGATTGGCTGTGTGTATCCTATGCCGCAGTAGAGTATGCCGATAGTCACTAGAGGGCGCCGGCTACATGCTCGCCGTCGCCTGCTGCCGATCAATAGAGGCAGCAGCAGGCCACACAGGAGAACAACTCCGACTGTGCTGCTGCTGCTGCCGCTGCCGCCGCCGCCACAAGCACTAGTAAAGGAGGGTCGAGGCAAGGAACGCATCGTTGTCGCGATTCGTCGCCCTCAACAACAACAAGAACGGCGGAAGCAGCAACAACAAAGCCTCCTGCGACAACATCGAGGAACTGCTTCAGCAACAACCTCAGAGGACTGTTACAACAAACCTAGGGATACTAACCAACCAACCAGCCTACCTACCTACCGACCCACGTACCCACCACCCATCTATCGGGAAACGGCAGCAACAACAGTTCTGTCACTGGATACAACAATTGCCGCAAGCGTTGCGACGACGGCAACTGCTACTACTACTGCTACTACCACGGCTACAACAACCACAAGGATTACGTGCATGACGGCAATATTCTCCAGCCAGGAAGAAACAAACGAACGTTCCTTGCTCAGTCGACGACGACGTTGCGTTTAACCAGAACAGCAGCAGTAGTAGCAGCAGCAGAAACATCGGTTGCCCCAAGAACTACAACGATAAGAGATTCGATGAGGATCGGTGGGTCGAGTTGAGTGACGGTTTCAGGAGCAGCTACGACCGCTGCCACGAAGTGACGTGGGAGTGCAGTTACCAACAAGCTCGATGTTGGAAAGGTGAAAGTGTTCGTGGATACTTTGTTCGTGAGCGACTCGGCTACGGAACAGCACCAAAACGTCCGTTACAGAAGCAACATCGACAAGCTCAACTGCAACAAAAACGGCAACAGTAAGCAAACACATCCCGGCGAAGCGGTGGCCGTTCGTGAACTCAACCACCTCCTCCGGTGCCACCAGTTTCATCACGTTCGCCGTGACCACGATCGCCACCGGTTTAGGCTGCAGTTGTTTGAATAGCAGCGACTGCGGGAGCAGGAGTTTGACGACGACGACGACGAGCGCCAGTTCCGCCGTCCCGAGAAACAACAGCCGAAGCAGCTCATCATAATTTTCACCTCTTCTCCACCATGACAAAAGACAGGCTAGCGGCCCTGCGGGCGGTGAGTAGACCTACAATCTCTTCTTGTTTGTGGTTAATGACTTCCATCATCCGTTTCCATCGCGCGAGGCGGATCCTCTCGGTCGGACGCCTGCTCGCCATCCTGCCTGACTGCCTGCCTGGACGCCCGTCTCTAGCAATGGGCACTCCCGTACCGTCTTGCTTACCTGAATACCCGATGGATGGTCAAGCGGGCTCTCCGGCCGTCGGACTGGAGATGAACATCCTACCTTGAGGAGCCTCAACCTATTGATTCGAGGGTAGACTATCCATTGATTATCCAGGACTCGGCGCTGATAATACGCGCTGCAGCGGTGGCGGGTTTATTGATCTCGGCCGGTCAAGCTCCGTTCCAGCTCATCCCCCATGTTAACTTTATCCCATATGATGTGCTCGGCTCTGGCCCGACCGTCCATGCGGCTGCGAGGCGATTCCCTTCGAGTTTCCGTCGGTAATTTGTTCTTGCTGGTTCCTCGGCCAGCACGCTTATTTGTGATGAGATCGCTAATTCGTCCGACATCGGCTGGGCTCATGCTCGACGGACTACGCGAGCTAAATTTATTCGTCAGACTGTTTCTTTCGAGCCGAATACGAAGTTCTCTGCCACTTCTGCCTCGTGGTAGGTGGTTCTGCTTATTGAGAACAGCGGTCGCTAGCTGTGGACGACTGGCAGACGAGAGCGAGGGAGTCGATGGCTAACATGCTGCTTCCAGTGCTGGTGGAGCTAGATCCACTGAACTCGAACTGCCAGATCTCTGTCGTAGACACACTTTCACAAGCTCAGACAAACGGGAGAACAAACTCGCCGCCGGTGAGCTACGCAGCCTACCACAGTAAACTAGGGAATGTGCGAACTGGCGGCTTTCCAGATCTTTCGGACGGTTCGGCCGAACGGGAACGACAGACGCGCGGGTGGTCGTTCGCCGCGCCCGTTTTCCCGCTCGTCGAGCCACAAGCTCGTTTCAGTCATTCCTCTAGCCTGAGCCCCACGCTGTTGCCATCCTTTTCATCAACGAACGTTTGCTCGGCCCTGGAACGTCTGCGAGAACGATATTGAGAGCCGTGTCCGTTTTCAAACTGAGCGAGTCGACTTGATTCTATCGACAAGAACCCCGAGGTTTCGAATTTCTGCTGAGAGTACTTAGTTTTCGAGTCATTGGCTAGAAATTCATTGTCTGGGAGCCCTGGAGCTCTCGAGCGCTCGGGAGGCTTCAAGTTATCGGCTGAAAACTGCTGCCGGATGAGGGAAGTTCTGCTCGAAGCAACCACTCTGGTCTCGGTTGGTCGTTGGGCTGCGAAACGCGTTCTGGATGGATTGCGAGGGACGCACGAGGATCGTCGTAGTTTCAAACTCAACGGCGAATCACTCCCGCCGTCAGATCGCGCTGGCCACTCGTCGAATATGGACATGAGAGCAAAATGGATGAACTGTGCGGTGGCGAACCCGCTCGACGTTTTCGGGACTACATCAAGTGTCGAAAAACCCACCTTTGTTCTCGGATGATCATTCCCATCACCAGACGTTTCGGGCTCAGCTTCCATTCGCGTTTGATCGTTTTCCCCTTCGTTTCGTTCCCTTCGTCGGTGAAAGATGAAGTTTCCCTATCGATCGACGAAAATGCTTGCCATGCCGCGGTGCTAACCAGCGGTCGGGGAGTTTCGAGGAAGACGCGAGAGGAGAGGAATAATTTTGCCGCTTCCGCTGCATGGGACCGAACAGCCGTACGGATGGAGTCACCGTAGACTGTTCCGAGGTAGAAATGCTAAATTGAGAGCATTGCGGGCCATGTCGGAGCAGGGCAGCGGACAGGGAGGCAAGACCGGGCCTCATTCAGAGCTAGGTTCGGTGCGGCACAGTTCTTTTCATGATCAAACTCTCCTATCGAAGAGAAAAGAACGAAAGTGAAGAATTCCAGCGCTATCGCCCGCCTTGGCGGTGACCTCCACGCATCCTCGTGGGTCACTCGTGGATCTCTCGCGGCCCCGTCTCGCCGTTCCCGCTAACGTGCATCCGAATCATTCGGAGGTTCGAATTCTGGCTGTTTTTCGTTGAATAGCGGTTGAGGATGTTATCAAGCGTCCCGCAAATAATCGGCCAGAAAAACGTTCGTCTGGCGGTTTACTCCAGCGGAGAAACATGTCGTTCTGGTCTACCAGCCATCCTTTGGGCCGCGGGAAACAATCGCTAAATATAACGTTAAACTTCGCCGTGCGGAAACGATCGCTCGCTCTATAAATTTCGGAACATTTCGATTTGAGTATCTCGGTTTAGTCCAGCGCTCGAAGGAGCGATATGAGGGAAAAACGTCAACGCTCCGCGAAAGTGTCCGTTACGCTTTTGCTGATGCGCAGGAGTGTGCGAGGCCTCAGTTTGTTCCTGGCGTGGGCGATTTTCTTCCTTTATCGCTATCAGTCGAATATGAGCTCTTGCTCAGCTCTGATCGGTTCGAGACGTGCAAGAACGATTCGAGGAGCTCGTCCGATTAGACTACCTCAACGGCTTTCCCGGAAGAGTCGGCACGAGGTGCCGAAGAGACTACGCACAAAGCTCACCTCGATCACGTGGTGAGTTTTTCGCGTGCACCCACATCCAGTCGAGGGGAGGCTTCTGACGAGCTACTCGACCGGGAAAACTATGCGCTATCGTCGCACCTCGATCGATCGACAGATCGTGGCGGCCGTCATTCCAACGCATCGTTCATCTATGATCCATGCGCAATCTCCATGAATGAATGCGACACGTCGAGGTCCAGCGGGCAAATCGTCGACCTTTCGATTGTTTTTTTCCACGAGGCGCCGGCTCGCACTGTTTCCGTTCCGCGCTACATCGTACCTCGGAAACAGAGGGATTCCCTCCGAAAAGCTGTTCCTGTGGCTCAGTAGCGGTTTGGTCCATTATCGCGCGTCAATAAGGGCGCCTTGACGCCCGCCAACCCGCTCGCTATCCGCCATGAACCCATCCGTTGACAGCCGAGGCGGCCTTCGCGGCGCCAAGGTTGATGAAGGTATCGTCTGTCTCTCCGTCGAACGTTTGACATTCTGAAAGACTCCTCTCCCACCCGCTCGGCTGGCTGTGTTGGATGCCGAGAGGCTGGAGATATTTGCCACCCGGATAGCGGATATGTATTTTCTCGTCTCGAGACCTCGGCCGTATTCTCACTCGCTCCTCCTTTCGTCGACCGCCCGCCGCTTGCATCCGCCTCCTTGCTAGTTCATTTTCCTCGACCGTGAGCTCGAACGGCTCCCATTGAGCTCCCGGTAAGCTCATATTGAAGGAGAAATTATCGGTTGCTGCGGAAAGAGCACAAACATTAGAAGTCTATTCCGGGCGAATAAAGCGAGCGACTCACTTCATCAGCGTTCCCATTCGGATCGGCAACTCTGGGCTCATTTTGTCTCTCTTCCACGTTTCGCCTCGATTGTTCAGACAGGGGAGGTTCCACGCGGGCTCTTGCAGTGTTCGGGCAGAAGACTCCGGCGTGATCGTTTGCTGCCGCCAGTCTGCCGCCTCCGAAACAACGACCAGCTGAGTGGCCGCGCACATCTAGGGCGTGATGGCGTCCGTCGCCAGAGCGAAGGGAGATTCCTAGATGACGCACCATCTCCATAGGCCAAGCTCTCCAGTTCGAGACTCTCCGACCGTCCCCTGCTATCTGCAGCCTCGAGTATTCTCTCCCTGAGCTGCCCTGGAGTCCAGGATCCTGACGTAGGGCGAGAACAACCCGGGATCCGCGTAGCGAGCAATGCTAGACTCGACGTTCATTCCCGCCAAGTTATCCGCTTCCTGGCGCAGATTTCAAATTTGTTCCGCGTTCGCCGTACGGCGCCTTTACCAGCCGAAACCCGAGCTAGACGGTCACCAGGGAAACCAGTCGCTCGGCCAGAAATCAACTGATGAGGGGAAGTATTAATTCCTGGCCGGTAGCCTGTGTGAAGTTGAATCCGACCATTCTTCGCCCGGATAAAGAACATATGTATATTGGACCCGAATCGAAGTGTTTGCTCGTTAGTTCATGCGTCGTGTCCCTCACCAGGCCGGCACCCAGCTGGTCGGCCGTCGCATGGTAATTGCAAGACTGCATAATTTGAGCCGCAGACTCAGCGACGGACACAGGCGAACGGACGAGAAGTCAGACAGAGACAGACTGACAGACAGAACAGGCGAGCCGATAGACCGACACGAGGAGCTGGTCGCAGCAGCTTTCGTTACAGCTGAGGCGGCGTATCTGAGAGAGTACGGAAATCCCGGACTCGACTTCTAAAAGGGGAGAGCGTGTGCGATCCGAAACGGTCAGCATTAGTCTGTCTGGCTGATCGGATCCAATGTGATTCTACGAGAGCTGAGCTACGATAACAGAGGAGATTCCGTGTGTGATGAGTCTGAACCCTTTGAGCCAAGGAGCCCCGAATAGATTGGACATCCTCGACCCTACTGAGGCCTAAGCCTCGTGAAATAGAAACTTCATTGGCTCTTGGAACCGAGACTTCCCCCTACTTGAGCATTCCTCCGTAGTTTAATTCCCCCCTCATCACCTACGGAAGATACCGGGTTGCCCACAGATATGTATTCCCGCATAACGGATTACGGAATTTCGCCGTATTACGGCGGCACGGAAAATGGAACCCGTAACACGGACTTGATCTCAATTTTAATAATTTTAATCAATCCCGTCAACACGGGAAATATTTCTCGTAATACGGAACTACGGGGGGGAAAAATATATGAAACATAGATGATTTTCCATGCACGAATAATTTCAAATAAATCCGCTGAGATATTCGGGCATACGGTACTCACGGTTCGCCATGGGAAACACAATCAATATCGCTACATCGAAGACATCTGGGGTGTGATTCTGGGCGGGACCATTTTCCGTAATACGGAATTCCGGAATAAATTTTCCGTAGCGCCGTAATACGGAAATACATGTCTAGCTCATACGGACCCAGATGGATCAGAAATTTCAAAGAGGGACTCAGCTTCGTCCAAATGATCCCGAGCTTCCAGGTGACGCAGCTTGAGCAAGCCCCAAGCTTGAGGTTTCCTTGCGGGAAGGGCGTCTCCGGGTTCAGATGCGTCAGTGTCAGCGTGATCGTGCTGTACACAGCTCGCTGAAAAGTCGGAGGGCCCTACAGAGATAAAACGATCAGAATTCAGTGAGAGAGGAATTAGAGATGAAGGCTCGTCCGGCTGGCTGTAAGTAGGAGGTTGTTGACGAAAGAGCCGACCGACATCGCTTTTGCTTCCACTCCACACCACTCGTTCTCAGGGGGTTAAGGCTTTCAGAACAATGAGGTAAACGACGCCTCGCCTGATAACGGAAGGCTCAGCTCGCCTTGGCTACTGAGCTCAGTGGGTATTGTTCTGTTCCTCTCTCCTCATCGTCGTCTTCGTCGTTGTCGTTATTTTCGTCTACGTTAAGACATGAACTCCGCCGCAGGCTAGACTCCCGCTTGTTCCTCCAACTTTCGCTCATCCCCCATCACCGGTCGATTCCTCTGCCGTACAGACTCCGTTCCGCCATGATGCCGGAGGTGAAAGCGGCCAATAAAAAGTGTTGAGCGCATCCAGCGTCGCGGTTTCCCTCAGAACCCACTCGGGTTACGCGATTCCGGGGAGCGGGTAGCATGATAGTTCTACGTGAGAACTTTCTGTCGAGGTCTCCTGAGTCGGCCCGGCATGAACCAACCAAGATGGTATCGAAACCGTCGTCGTCGATGAACGGTGAACTTCAAGCCGTGAGGGGGGCGGCAGAGTCTCAACTCGTTGGATCAATCGACGTAACTGCATGAGGGCAGACTCCGCGTCCCATTATTCGCTACGAAACTGAACCGATCCTGCATTGTTTTTTGAAGATTTTTGAATTTTGGCTGGAGGTCCCCGGACAACTCTAGTTCGAAGGAGGCGTGATGCAAAATTGAGTTTCGCCTGGCGAGCGCTCAAAAGAGGCGACAACGCATCGAGCGACTCGCATACCGGGACTTTGAGGAACAGAAATGAGTGGTTCACGATTTCATTGCTCAAAAAGTGTGGCAGCTGCGAGTTAAACAACGGGAACGGAATACCGAGGGTACAGGAATCCTCAGAAGGGGTTCGCGCAGTCGTAATTGTAGCTCGGAAATTCAAGCAAAAATGATACGCAGGTTGTGCACAAAAACGTGCGCTTGATAATACATGGAAATGAACTAGAATGTGCGATACGTGCACAGAAGTATGTACCCCAATGGGAGCAGGACATGCGCGCGAAATGAACAAATATGCATGAGGATGCGCGGGGAGAGCACGAAAAATAAACAGAAATGCTGCATATACACAATGATTTCAGCCATGAACGAACATCTTGTCAAAACTCGCGGGATCGTTGTTGGCGTTCTCCTCTCGATGGCAAGTTTGCAGTCTCAGATGAATACAGTGGCGTGAAATACGCGCTCTTCATACCGCTAATACGCCATGCCATAGAGCTACAATGCAAAATACGCACCATGAATAACACGTGTGTACTCCAGCTCCAGGATATCCACTACATGATCACATCATTATGAATGCGCGATGAATATTCATGAGGCAAAAACTTTTAGGCCTCAGTCCATGATCTTCCCCCGAGCGTCCTCACGGAGCCTCTTCTTCTGGAATTATCTTGTGCGGTCGCTGTCGTTTGAATCGAACATAGGTGCAGACCATTCTGACGCGATCTCCGGCTGAATTTCGCCGGAGGTGGTGCCGGTATACCTGCCTTTCCCGTTCGCGAATCCGCATTACAATGTGAGGGCTGATGGAAGCCGACCTCCGAGATTGCGAACTCCGAATGCTGGGGCTCTTTTTCAAACGTCAAATGTTTCATCAGAGACGGATGTCTCTCAGCGCTTCCATTCACACGTTCAGCTTGGCACTAGCGCCTCTGTAGGTCTCTGGAGCTCTATTCAGAATTCAGTGGTTTGCATCGTGCCTACCACGAAATCTCCACAGCGGGGTGACGTCACGAGAACCATGACATTGTAATAGAGATTTGAGTCACTGGACCGCCTGCCTACCCAGTTCCCGGGAGCACGCGGCTTCCTGCTAGCGAAGGCTGACGAGAAGAATTAACTGCAGATAGCCGTCAAGATTCAAAGAACCAGAGAGCTCCGAGAGAGTCTTCTTACTCTGCAAAGCAAGCGAGCGAGCGCCGGCTACGGCGGCAGTCTGACACCGATCCATCAGGAGGATTCAACTCGTAGTCTGCGTCTGAGTACACCGATAACCTCCGATCGAATCCATGAAGGTCGGGTCGCTCGTTCGGAGAACCCCTCCTGATCTGGTTCTCCTCAGCATGTATTTTTTCTGAGCTCACCTGACGCGTTTTGTTCTTCGAGATCGAAATTCCGGGGTCGGAACATTTGGAACTATTCGAAAACCCTGAGACGATGACGGCTTGAAATTGTCAGTGGTTCGGAAGCTCCCCTAGTTTCTCCTTTTCGCAATTCTGATGATTTATCTGGAACCACGAGATGTGGTTTCGTCCTCAACCATGAGAGCGCACCACCGCTTTCGGTGTTGAGGTTGCTCGGAAATTCCAACCGAATCCACCGAGGATCAACAGCCGGAATAACCATCACCGCGGCTGGCTCCGCCTCGCCCAACGTCGAACGGTCTGTGACAGTGTTGACTGTCTCCACTCGGCGGAGCCTCGTCAATCCTCGGATACAAATTGTATCGGACATGGCATTGGTTGCGTGAGGTGTCCGGATGGATCACCGATACGCGAATTCTGATGGATCGAACGAGCTGACGTCTGGAAACACTTTGCTTCGGGATTTTTGAGACAAGGCTATCAGTAAAAGTTTTTTGGCGCAATCACGGCAGCACAACCGAGGGGAAGTCAGAGTCCGGCTCCCGTTTCGGTTCCGCTTCCTGACGGCACCTTTGCGGGCCCGGACGATTTACTTCCATCGTCAGAGTGCCGTCTTGCCCGCTCGCTCTATGGTTGATTAGCTAGCTATTATGAAAGTCGAGCGCGAGAGTGTTTGCTTTGTAAATAAAACAGCGACTGCCCTCCTCTGCTAATGCTAGGAACGTTAACGGAACGAATTTTCAACGGCTACACGAGCGGTTTGCTACTCACCCACGCCTCGCTGCGTGCGCCGATCGCGAGACCTATGAATGGATATCAGTCTCGAAGCACTAGGAGGAAACACTTCCTCCTGGAATGTGAGAATTTCAACTAATCGCTTCTCAAAATTCCCTTCCAGGCCCAGGGCGACAATGACGACGTCGCCGTCAGCGTCGAGGAGCAGCGGGCCCAGGGATTCATGGATGATTTCTTCGCTGAGGTCGAAGAGATCCGGGAGAACATCGACAAAATTCAAACGAATGTCGAGGAAGTTAAAAAGAAACATTCATCGATCTTGTCCGCGCCACAAACGGATGAGAAGGTTCGTGCCGCAGCCGGCCCGCTCGGAGCAGGTGTCTGCTCCGGCGGACGATATGAGTTCCGCTCCAATTGGTTTGCTTGTTCCTTCGTTCGTCATGTTGGCACGGGATGATGTGTCTGTATGTTCCTGAGTTCGACGGAGCCTTTTGGTTCGCTTGCAGGTGAAGCAGGAGCTGGACGACATGATGGCGGATATTAAGAAGACGGCGAACCGAGTCCGTCAAAAACTCAAGCACATGGAGCAGAGCATCGAGCAACTCGAACAGACCCAGATGATGAGCGCCGACTTCCGTATCCGCAAAACTCAGCACAGTATGCTCTCGCAAAAGTTCGTCGAAGTCATGACGGACTACAACAAAACTCAAACAGACTACAGGGAACGTTGCAAAGCCAGGATACAACGACAACTGGAAATCACTGGTGAGGAGATCGCAAGGCATGTCGGGTGGAGTTGTTCGAGCTCGTTCAGAAACGAGGAATAAGGGAGGCGGGATTCATGGGGTGATAAAAAAAATACGAGGAACACGAAATGAATATGCTCTCTGATGAGCTCGCCTTTGAAAGACGACAACTGCGCAGAGGCGTGAAGGACGAAGGACTTCCGCGATGACAATCGGGTTCTTTTTTAGGTCGAGTGACGACGAATGAAGAACTCGAAGAAATGTTGGAGACGGGGAACCCAGCCATATTCACACAAGGCATTATCATGGAAACTCAACAAGCAAAGCAAACCTTAGCCGATATTGAAGCACGCCACGCCGATATTATGAAGCTAGAAAACTCGATCAGGGAACTTCACGACATGTTCATGGACATGGCAATGCTGGTCGAATCGCAAGGAGAGATGATCGACCGAATCGAGTATCACGTTGAACACGCGCGGGATTACATCGAGACCGCGAAGCAAGATACCAAGAAAGCTCTCGTCTACCAGAGCAAAGCCCGCAGGGTGAGTTCGTTTTTCCCTCCGAAAGGTGCCCCTCTCGCGCAACGGTTCGCCGTTCCACCGTGTATAATGTCCGTCTCGTATCCCCAACCGATTCGCTCTCTGATGCCCGTTCCGTCCACCACCCGTTCCCTGTGAAGCCCGTGCGAGTCGTTCGAGAGTGAGTTTCGCCCCAGCGCTGGATTAGAAGGCCGCGGCGAAGAGGGAAGAACACCGTTTCCTTCTATCTTTGCGAGTGTCGCATCCGTCCTGCATGCGAGGGGAGAAATGATTTCAATTTCCGTTTGCGCTCTCCTTCCTGCCTGCTCGGGTCTGAGACGAGTCGAGCTCTCGATTCGTCCCGAGTCCGGTTCTGGCGACCTCGATGGTGAAACCAGTTCTGCTCAGGGTCACCGCTCACCCTGGGAATATCTTGGCGCTTGTTCGAATAGTTTGAGTTTCCTATGTTGGATTGTGAACCTCTGGAATTTGTTTTTAGTGGCTCTTGCTTTTCAGAAAATCATTTTACTGCTCGCGCTCGGATTCTGTCTCCTGATCGTTCTCGCGATAATTCTATCGACGTCCTTGTGACGAAACGATACGCTGCCCACTTCGCAGCGCGAATCTTCGAGCAATGGGAGCGTTTCCGATGGGAGCTAGTAGTATTTATTCTTTACGTTGTTGTTCGAGCGTGCGCGCGAGCGAGCGTGTGTACCTCGCTGCCTTCGAATTCCGTCTCCCTCGCTGCAGACGCACAGTTGTAGAGATTATTGCCTGTTGTACGAAACTGTTGTACTTCGTTGCAAAAAGACCAAGAATATCGCCAAGTGATCCTCTATAGGGATGCAGCCCCTAGTCAAGTTCCACTGCTGCATCAGGAGACCTCCTCCTGCGAAACCGGCGTTAGTTCCTCTCTAACCTCGATGACCATCGTTTTGAATCGTTCTCAACTCGACCGAGGTTTTTTGATATCACTTTCTCAGGCTGAGTCGGAAAGCACCATGATTATTTATTTTGCTTGAGTTCCGAGGCCTTATTGTGACAGCGTAATGAATAAAGCCCATATTTTATTTTCTGTTGCTTTTCGTTATCATTTTCCTCTCCAGTGCATGAATATCTGATGCTAGAACTGTTCTTGCTAAGAGCAACACTGCGTTCCTGGTTTTCGGAAGAAAATCATGCACCCTTGCAGTTTGTTCCTCCAAATAGATCGATGCGAATGCTTGCGTTCTTCCATTGATTGACGAGTCGAAAGAAGCGTCGGGACCCTCCCCACCTCTTCCCCAAGATTTGAGAAACTACTCAATCTATTTGAAGCGTTTTTCCCGCGACCGCGCGTCCCGCTGTCCTGTGACGGACAGAGGGCCAGGGCTAATTGGTGCCAGCGAACGAGACGCTATACCACACAGTACAAACAGTGTAGTCGAACGAACGTACTCACGCACACGTTGCTACGATACACTAACGAGGCCCGTCGGCTCTGTTGGTGTTTTGCAGAAGAAAATAATGATCCTGATCTGTCTGACGATTATGATTATCGTACTGGGCTCGTTCGGTATGAGCTTCCTCCCGGGATTCTAAGCGTTAACCAGAATCGTACAACAACAACAACTGAACACCGACCTGCGCCTTAAAACCAATTCCTTCTCGGTCACCGTTGATATCATCTTGACCATCATCACCATCGTGCCGACGGCGCTATGGAGGAAGACGGTCAATTCGCAGGCTTTTCTACCTCAACGCAAGTTTACCCCTCGCTGCTCGGTGTCGACCCGAGGAGTGTTGAAGGGATGTGAGGAGTCCAGGGAACATGATCGTTTGGCCCAGCGAGCTACTCACCGTTCAAACTACCAACGAAGCAGCAACAACAACAACAACAATCCGCCAGCCATGAAACCAGCAAATTATGAAGTTTCGGGGCGGAGAATCGTGGCATGAGAATCGCTCTTTTTCCCATGGTTCGACCACCGAGTTCCAACCCGTGGTTGTCGCTAGACCGGGAAAGATTCTCCGCTGACAGAACGCTGAGTATCGGCTAGTGCAATAATATTATTCCATCATAATTTTTGAATTGGTTGAAGACTGATCGCTTCATAGAAGTTGTAATGATGACAATTATATAGTAAGAGTGATGATTCGTGATGAAGAATGATGAGGAGGACTGACTGAGATGATAATCTTCAGATGGGGCGTCCCTGTATGCTTTTATAACTTTTTCTCCTCTTTCTCTATTTGTACCTAAAGAAATAGCGCTGCCTACGAGTAGTAACCATAATCACTAGTAATGACATACTGATAATGGTATTAATCGTACCACTGCAACAACTGACATTGACAGTCGGCAAGACCTGACGAGAATCGCTGGGTGCGGTTTTTGCTGCCCGCTTTTAGAGAGTAATTCAACGTTTGAGGACTGCTGTTACAGAAATTCAACAATCTGATCAGTCCAGACTAAAATAACGCGCACGCGCTTTCCAAATTTGTCGACCTTTGACTCATAGAGCCACACCAAGAGCGAGCAGCACCTTCCGGAGTTTCCCTCTAGGAAGATGATCAATTTGTGTTCCGCTCGGCAACACTCAGTTATCATCATTGTTGGCATTGTTTCTACCATTGGTTACAATCATTCTCGGAATGATTATGATGATAATGATATGGCGAAGATTGTGTCACCAATGACCACGACGCACCAATTCGACTGGAATGCTTGAAGTTATTCTGAGCAACATCCGACGAGCGAACACATGGTCTGGCGTGCGCTGGCCGGACGGACGAATTGCCGGAGGAAGGCGAGCGGACAGCTATCCATCCTCTGAGCCTCTGTGAACTGCTAAATTTCAACAAAGATTAAGTTTATGCATGTATGTGTGTGTGCGCGTGTGTGCAGCACGTATCGGTGCGGACCGCACCTGTCCACTCTGCCGCTATGGGCAGCTATTTTGGTTGCCACAGACCTTCGGAAGGTCAGGAGGACAGATGTCATCATCGTCATCGAGATCGTGCGGCACGTAAACAAAAAGCGAGTAGAACACCCTACCGAGATCCATACAGCCTCATTCACTCAATTCAATCTGGAGCTGATCAACGATTCGGCGCATGGGTGAAAGTCGACACAGATCGACGCAGTATTTCGAGGCGCACAGAACGTGCAGAGGCAATGCTCTGCGTAGACCTGTCGGAAGTTGCTCAGGATTAATAACATTCTTTTGGACGATTGGTGAAGGCGAATCGAGATACTAAAAGCGACCACGCAACCTCTTTGTCGTCTGCACGTCGACACGCTGTGATAATCGAGTGAAATTCTTACGACAAATAGAGTTGACGTGGCTCTCCACTTCAGCGAAAAGCGAAGGAAAAAACTACATAGGGACGCCCCACTTTCTTGTTCTGCTAAATGTATCGATGGTACCAGATTCAATCGTAATTGGTTGAAGTGCCAGAAGTTCATATTCCGGTTTCCTTTAGGAATTTTTCTCTCCGAGTCATGTAGACCATACCTCACTCAGTCTCTCCGTTCTCAAATCGATTCGAGTATTTTTTAGTGACGTTGTCATTCAGGGAATCATCGAGTTGAGTTGCTGGCAAGATGTCATTTCGGTGAGTTATTGACCAATTAAGTGTTTGGACAACCCATGCGAGGTGAACTGCCTTAAGTCTGATAATCTCCGTTGATTCCGAAAACCATTTTTCTACCTTACATCGCGAAGGCTCTATCATGTTTATTATCATTCTATTGTTGTTCTAATTATAATCGCTGAATCATAGAATCGTGTTCCGATCATCGGGTCCACTACAGTACATCAAGAGTGCTGCTGCAGAGTACTTCGACGAATACGCTAGCAGAGTTTATGATGATGATGATAATGAGCATGACATTAACGATTATGATGGAGTTAGGTTTTACGGAAACGACGGCGACTGATTGTTTTAAGCCTGAGGAATTTCCTCCGAAAGTAGAACGAGGAAAGGTAACAGTAAACGAGCGCGCTAATTTAGACAGTTCGACAGCATCACATTTAACTGAAGAATGCATTGAACGCAAACCGAAAAGAGGAATGAACTCTACATGACAATCCTTGTGTTGGTCGGCAGCAACATCAACCCCAAATGGAACATTGACTGGGGAACCCGTCTTGAACCACCGATATGAATCTACTACTCTCGAAAGAGACTTCGTGAACCGAGGCGGGAACTGCTTCAAGCAGCCGTGCGTACAGGTCGGCGGGCGATCGTACGCATGAAATGAGTTCTCGAGAGTCAATGATGCAATAATACTAATAATAATATTAACGATAATTCTCCTGCATGACGATATCTATCTATCGATTGATCGGTTGTTTGATTGATTTCTCAATCGATCAATGGATCCATCGATTGATCAATCAATCCTCTGACTTACCATCTATCTAATCAGCTATCGAACCTACTATCCGGATACTCCATCTGACTGTCTACCGAATTATCCACTGAATGAATGAACCAACCAACCAACGATGGATGAATCTTTGTCTTGTCCCGATCCTCTTATCCTTCTCCGAGCTACGATTCTGGCATTACACGGCATCAACTGTATCACCAGCAGCTGAGAGACGGAGAAAGACAGAAACGAACTGATCAACGAAACGGCAGACACACCGATCAATAATAACACTTATACCTTGAACGAAACATAGCGGAGAATATCTGAGAAGCCGACGGATGCAGTTTGATCCGCACGCCAAGGCCCACGCTCGCTGGAGTGTGGTGCAGACTGCATCGGGTCGAACATTCGTTTCATCGAGTTGCCAAAGAGAGCTGCTGTTAGGAATCGCTTTGTTGGCAAACTATCAAACATTCTCTGTCTGACTGATTGATTGACTGATTGAGCGATCGCTTGACTGATAGACTGAAGAAGCCACCCGTGAGCGGTTGCGAGGCTCCCGTAGACCATCACCGAGGCACGACTGACCCACGAACCGATGGGAAATGAGCTCGGCCGACAGATCCAAGAGGACGCGCTGATTGATTGACTGACTGACTGATTGGGCGATTGCTCGATGACCGGATCGATGAATGGAAGCTGCATCAGCGCCGAACGCTTATGCGTACCATTGGCCACACCTTTCCGAACGCTTCTCGGAGTTGGAAAGGACTCGTTTGGGCTCGCTTGATCCAAAGAGATGGCACAAGTGGTCGGTGGTATATCCTATGTGATAGACCGTTCTTTCGCACTCTCTCTGCACCTCGAGATCAGTGCGAAACGAATTCAACCCGTGTTCCGGTCAATCTGAGGGCAACAAACAGCCAATCAGCCACTGAGTTTGGCAGCGGGAAGGTTTGACTCGGGCAAGTTCTCACTCCAAACGAACGCTTCCCATCGCAGCCGAGCGCGAATGATGGCTGTGAAGTCCGTAACCAATTGTGGATTATCATGAATTGACGCGGCTGAATCAATGACTGGTATTCATTCGTTCGGTCGAAGCGGATGATACCGTGGGGATTGTTTGGAGGACAACCACGAGGATTGGGAGCGACCGCGGTGTACTGAAAACCAGCCTTCGGTACCGGAGCTCAACTCGAAGCTCGTGGGCCAGCTCGGATGATTGGGTCAGATACGAAGATGGAAGGTTGATGATAAATGAAGTTCGGGTGCTCCCGCTGCCTCTACATGGTGTATTCGGAAATTTCGACGGCAATAGCCCGCGGCCGGGTCACGGCTGGGTGAACCCTTGAGTGATCACCGTGAATGATTGTGCCACGAACCCATGGAACCTGGGAAATTTCATTCTCAAGCCCGGAACAACCCGGGAGATACTGCTCGGACATCTAAGGCCGCCGCAATTCGGAACGATTGGAGTCTGAGCTAGAACCAGGCTTCAACCCCGCCTCAAACGAGCTCACGAAAGGAGAACTCGAGCCGTTCGAGTCGAATCCTCTTCTGCTAGAACTTGGATCACCGAGCGGGATGCCGCGTGGGACTCTGCGCGGGAGGAATGACTTCGCCATGTCAGCTCGGATCGACTCACGATCTCCATGTCGCAATCGGACTCAGCTTATCAGAATCATGAACAGCGATTCGCAGTCATCTTCCGGCATGTGTAGAGTTCCCCCAGCCATCTTCGTAGGAGTCTGGAATCCCCTGAGACGAAGTGAGCTACCTGAAATCGATGATGACTAGTGAACTAATCAAACTCAACCACTACCACAACCAGTGAGACAACAATAATAATAAGGATGACGAATTACCAGACAATGGGCACGGCAGAAACTCACCAGAACACGCCCTCACGAATTCAGCGATATTGCCGTTGCTAATATCCCTCCCCACGCCCAGCACTCATGTCGTCCGGCTGATAACGGACAACACACAGATTATTGTCGGGATCATCACTAGCACTCACACACCAAGCCATTGATTTGAGAGAAGGCGAGACACATCTCTAGATGGTAAAATCAACAACAATAACGCCATAGTATCACCGCTGATATCATTCCCAACACGACTGATAACAATAATCCGAGGCGCAGTTGGTTACAATAATCATGATTGAGATGATGACACGGAGAACGATGTTCCATACGTATACGCTGATAATCGCTGATGCAACGGCCAAAACGAAGTTTGGTTAACTAGTGGCCTTACTACCTACTACGTAGAGTATATGAACTCACCCGTTTCCCACAACAAACGACGTTCGGATCATGTGCGCAAAGTGTAAGAAATTGACGACGACGAGCTACAGATATTCAAAGAAGGAAAGCCGGAAGAGACGTGGCAGGAATGAACCACACTTTGTAGAAAAGAAACATCAGGCATCGAAGCATGTCTACCTGATCGCTCCAGGGGACTGTCTAGGATTGCTCACGTGGTCTGGGGCCCGCCGCGGTGGTATGCAGTTTTGTACAGATCTATCTATCCGACTATCTATTTGGAGAGAGACACTCGCTGCTCTCTGCGAGGAACCGCAGCCTGTTACAGAAAATCATTCTATGTCAACGAATCGCAGCGCGGGCTGAACTCGATTTCAGCGTCCGAGTACCACTCAATCGGGAACTGTCGGGATTGGTATGGACGTCACCGGACTCGCAGATGCTCGTGAGTGACGCGGACGGATGCGCGGGAGGAGGAGGAGGAAGACGACGACGACGACGACGAAGGATTCGGCCACACTGCCTTGTTGGTACCTACCCTGGCGGGGATAGCTCTTAAAGAGGTGAACGTTGGGAGAGGTTGAGAACCGCTGTTGCAGATGATCAGATCGAGCCTCAGCCGCTGAATCATTCCGAACATTCATTCCATCATCTATCGGATCATAACCGATTATTGTGTCGGCGGGAACATCCCGGACGCGAACGAGTCGAACACAGGATGGCGACTCGAGCTACGTCCGCAGAGGCGTTCCGAAACCCGCTTTTAGCTTATTGAACGAAACGGCGAAGCGTCGAGAGGCATTTCAAAGCGCGTGTCCACACTCATTCTGTTGAACGAATGATCAGGACAGAGCTGCCTCCTCGAGCAAGTTGCTTCCTGGGAAAGATCGTTCCTCGTCAAGCTTCTGAAGGCTGCGGCCGTTTCCGGATCATCCAAACATCCCGGAAAAATTAGCTCAGGACAACCTCCGAAACGACGTTGGATCTTGACTTGTATCGGTTCAGGCTCGTTCGATGTTTCTCAGCGCCAGACCGAACTTGCTCAATCAACTCCAGAGGCGACCCTCGGCCGGCGTGCCTCGTGATCCGGTCGGACCGCAGCAACTTCTGCTTCAGCTACCCAAAATGCGTCATTCCGATTCGAATACTACCACCACCATCATCATCACCACAACTACTCAGACAACCACTTTACGCATGGGCAGAACTTCAAAGCGAAACACTTGGTGTTGGAGAACGACTCCGACGAACCTTCGCAAGGGGCAAATCTGCTTTCTCCCAAAGCTGCCATTGTCTGCGTTTCGGTGAAGAACTACCGAGCCAGCGCAAAGAGAGTCGGATCGTTCAACAGAAATTGGCAAAACGAATCAACTACATGTAGGTATAGGTGTTTCAAAAAAAAAACGTTGGACCACTGTGCATTTTGTGCCACTCGCCCGGATCTTATCAGGGAAGGATCTAGCGAGCGTGGCAACTCGCACGGTTGGTTCGGTTCAAAGGTAATTATTTTCTTACTTCTTGTTGATCGATGTTGTGTTGTAGATAACTGAAAAAATTATAATCGACATTGAAATACGAAAGAGGATGATAATGATGATATTATTGAGGAGATTAATTGCCATGATTGTCTTGGTACTTTGATTGTAAATCGCTAATGACTCGCTGACGACTTGAAACATCGTCTCGGAAAAGCATTCGACCGCGAGCCGAGGAGTGAACGAGAAGGAAACAGCCGAAGGAACGGTTTTGCGCGTAATAGCAGATTTTTCCGGATTCTCTAGGTCTGGTGCAAGTCGAACTTTGGCCGGACCTGGAACTCAATGATCGAAATGAACCGGTTTCGAGACGTGATTTGCGTCAGTTTCGTGTTCCGTGTTTCGCCGCTGCTCCAGCCAGCCGAGTTTCCCGAACCTTATTCAAATTGTAGAGCGGCGACTGTGTTTCCGCGGTACAGTCTGGGCTCTACACCAGGTCGCTGTCATACAGGAACGTTGGCAGTGAGTCGCCCAGGTACTCTTGGCGAGCCCTGGACAACTCTCTGGGTGGTAAGTTCCTTCTGCGACTGTTCCCTCATCTGTTCCATGAACGCAAGCGTTGTTCCGCTCGGAGATTCTTGTCGAATCGTCGACATAGAGCAAGCGCGCTGTTTCAGCGGCGGAAAACGGGCAAAATTCAGCAGATTCTTCCATAGTATCTCAACTATCTCTATCTTCAACTATCTCTTATACATAAGTCCCAGTAATCCTCATGAAACCACTTGCCTTCCCCTTGCCTATCCCCTGGCTATTTTTCTACTGCTCCGCACATTCATCACCGTCATAACCAAACATGACACATGATATACAACAAAACCTGGTTAGCAGGAAGATAATATCGAGAATTTACCATACAACACCTCTATACAATTCACCTGCTGCATACACACCTGAGCAGCCCCACAGATGAGAAGGATTTCTTTCACAACTGCGAACATCGACATTCACGGAGTACCCACACTTGGATGGAAACGCCGAATCTACAGATAGATGGAACAGAGCGAGAGCCGGATGAAAGAGTGACTATTGAGAGACAAACAGATTTAAGAGGTAAGAGCGCGAAGAAGGTCAGAGCTGATCTAACGGAGACGAGATGAATCAACGGAAGTATACCATACACAACCAATCTTCGTAACACAGAGTTGGGTTGTATGATAGTGTACAACTCGTAAAACAGTTATGGAATTGATTAGCCACGACTGATTAAGTATTCGAGGACTTCTGTACTATCGGCAGCAGATGCAGACGTGACGTGATGGTACAGGGTCAGCGATCGACTGCGAAACATGATCAATTCAATCTGCTCCGATTCAAGCCTAACTATTGTTTGACTGAATGTTTTTGGATGATTGGTGTTGAACTGCTGCTGAATCGTCTCGACTGGATATGATTGAAATGATTGAGGACACAATTTCAATCATGGATTGAAACGAATATGACAGATGACGTCGCATATGATGATGAGACGTCGACGACGAGGACGACTATTAAAGCGATTAATCTAACATTATGGGAATCGAGATGATCCTGAACATTAGAGTAAGTCAAATCGCCATCAGCCGCAGCCCCTTTACCACGTTTACTACACTGAAACCGGTTGCCCCCGCCCCTCCCCTTGAGAATAGCCACCCTCCTCAAAACCCTCCCCTCCCCCTGTACTCTTTCAACCCTCTCCGACCCTGTAAAGCAGTTAAATCGAATTGATTCAAAGGATGAAATCAAGGAAAACTGGAAGATCATTCATTCCTAGCTCGGAGCCAACTCGGTTGACGGCTCAGTCTAATTAGTTGAAGTTTTCAATTTGTTCGAGGTGCCTTCGAAAATTTCCCGAGAGCGAAATAGTTCAACTGAGTGTACAACCCTGTTGTAACTGTAATTGTCTCGTGATACTATTCTGATGAGCGTCGACGCCCTCAAGCCTCAAGACCGAGGGCTCCGGGCTGACTCTGACTGGCAATAGGAGCGACACGACTCGACGTATGTGTCTGCTAGGCTCCACTGGCCCTCCGGACTCTCGGTGGAGCTTAATGGTCAGCAGCAGTATTATCTATATCTTATTCCCATGACTCAAACGACGACTGAGAACATCAGAGAAGAAGTGAAAAACTGGAACGAAACTTTGAAAAATCAACCGTGTACCCCGCGTGAATTAGATGAGGAGTTTTGGATGGCCTGCCCAGTGGCAGCCATTACAATGAATGACCTACGAATAAAGAGTCAGTTGGGGCTAAGTGCCTACACCGGCATCACCGCTGTCTTCTCTTACTCTCCCGGATCGAGTTCTACTCACAATGAAGCATTTCTATCTTTGTTTTTCAGTCGTTCCTCGTCGGACGAGTCAGAATTTTTCAGCGCACAGTGCAGTGAGATGAGGTGATCCCCTCTGCTACAGTCTTCGAGTTTTCTTACCTGCATGCCCTCGTTGGCTCGTTCGACCCCTCTCCACTTTCGAGATGTCTCCGTATCCTTTCTAACCGAAATCTCGGAAAGACCGGTTCTCCAGAGGAAACTCGACCACTCGACGAAGTTCGTAACAAGCTCAGAGAGCGATGATCGATCACGGATGCGCGACCACTCGTCGGAAGAGCGCGAAGCGTGGATAGGAAACCCGCATCTCGGCAAGGAAAAGCATCGGACGAGCTACTCGACGAACCATCCGCTTTCCATGATTGTATCAGTAAAGTAATCCATTCGTCGAAAACTGAGAAAAAAAACTGTCGCCAAACCAGTGAGGGAATCGGCGAACAGTTCCGGATGGTACTAGAGAATTTTACGGAGATGCACGGATCGAGAAAGTTTCGAATCCACTGGCCTGATGTCTTGTGGGAGGAGCGACCTTCCGCTTCCCACAAGGCTCATCTTGACCGAACTTTTCTCAACGAATTGTGAAATACCCTTCGGCATCCAGAGTCGTGATAGATGAATCTCCACACGGACCTACTCGGCGCGCTCGATTTCACCGATGTATCTTCTTACAACGCTCCGAGCGTGTCCGTTCTGAGCGACACCTGTTGGGATCCTCTCATCTATGACTATCTGAAGTCGTTCTCTCTGGAGTCCTAGACAATCGATCCGAACAAATGATTCTGTTGTCGGAATCGAACCGCGAAGGCATTCTGGGATCGATGGCAACGGACCTCGCGGGATACCAGCGCTCAGTGTGAGGGGTTCGCCAGGAAGGGGTCATGATCGAAAAATATCGAGAGCTCGCGCAGGGATTGCTGCAGGTCATCGCTGAGAGCGATTCGAAATCCTCTGCAGGAGCTCGATCCGTTCGATGTCATTCAAGTCATGGCGAGCTCAATACGTCCACTGAATTGCCAACGGTCGTGCTGACCCTAAATCGAGAGCCGACAAACGTTCGACGCACGATCGCTGAACGGCCGTCGCAGGACTGGGTGATCTCGTCTATTTTGCTCCGCCAAATCTACGGAATAGTAGCGTTTGCACCTTTTTTTACGGCAGTGGGTGTGGGAGCGCTGGGTGAGATGGGATAATCAATGCGAGATAGCGGAAAAACAACAAAACTCCTCTCCTTCCGAGGACGAGAAGAAAGAGAGCTTAATTAGAAACCAACGCTCCTTGGCTACGCGGTCTTTGTCTCGGTGTTCTCATTGTCCTCTCCTGGTGGCTTTTCATACCACAGTCATTTGCTATATTTATTCGGCCCCTGATGCACTCTGTCGGGACTCTTAGGGTCGGGTCTCGCAATTTGTGTATGTCCTCAGATGTCCTTGTTCCTTGTCCTGCATGTCCCCTCTCCTCTCTAGATCTGGTTCGTCCGCTTGTCCACGGTCCGTTCCCGTGATTAGTATTCCATGAAGCAGATTTTTACGCCTCGTTTCGACGAGGGAATCCCTCACTCGAGGTCTTCGCCGTCGCTGCGATATTCCGAGGGGGGAACTAGACGGTAGTCTGCCGGAAACGATGTCTCAGTCCTTTCGGGAAATGACTCCAGCTCGTGGGCGACTTTCCAAAGACCCGCTGCTGTCTCCACGTCTGAGGAGCTCGGAGCGATATTTTGAAAACATAGATCCATATAATGACCCGTGAGCATCGATTGCAGTCAGCGAAGACCACTCGTTGTGAACGTTGCGACAGCTTCGTGGCGAAACCGCGGTGATGAGCCCGACAGCAGCAGAGGCACCAAGGGGTCGTGGCGGTGGTTTCAGACGAGGAGTAGGATTCACACTGGGAACTGTTGTCGTCTTCGACCACGTGCCCGTGGAGCAATGGAAGATTGTTGTTGCGGTTCGCCGGGACTCCGATGCAAGATCGAAACCGGTCCGTTGCCAGAAACGCTCCGGCTCACTTTCCATGTGTGGTAGCTCACGAGATTCCGAAGTGTCACTGCTTCCGGCGGTAAGCATGTGCGTGAATTTCACGTGAACGCTTTAGCGAAGAGAAATCATTACTGACCAATACGACTCCGAGTTTATTTCGGTGAAAATATATTCCACTCCCATAAAGGGCGTATCTCAATATATAAGGATTTAATTAGGGGAGTATATCAACCTCGTTCACTCGACGGGACGCTTGCGTCGGAGCCCCTTGCGGACGTGACTTGAACTCAAAGGGAGTCTTCGCGAGGAAACCATTTCATCTCGGTCACATATACAGAAAAATATGCGTCTAACATTTTTGGAATGGACTTGCAGTCGGCTGACTTATTCCGAGCAGGCGAATATTAATAATATGGTCGGTAGCCGACTTCCGACGCGAAAGGCTCATATTTACATTGACTGTGTGCAGTGGGCCCCGTATTGAGATGCTTCAACCGACACCTACTCCGACGCATCCCCTTCATAATTTTTCCAATCCTTCCCGTTCGCGAATCCCATCTGGATTTAACTAAGTGTGTTCACCGAGAGCAGCCCGAACGGAACACAATTTCACTGCTTTCCTCGGCCAATATGAGGAGTTAACACAAGTTTTCACACATGCACTTTTAGCCAATCTACATAACCTGTCTGGTTTGATCTCGTCCATCCGGAGCTAATGTATCACCAACGATAAGATTTAGGCGAGGAACTGCAGCTCAGGGTTTGAGAGACCACTAGCAGCTTGTGTCAATGATTCGTTCCTGCGAAACAGCTGTCGCCGCAACCAATATCGTGGGTATTGACGTATTCGATGAACTCCTGTTTGACATGATCAGAGCTCCGGTTCGCGTCGAGAATCTGTGGATGAGGAAAAGCAATGAGTCCTTGGCAGTAGTTCTGCTCGGACGAAAGTGGAATTACGTCTGGCGATTTCCGAAGACGAATCAATCCACTCCTCATCTCGCGCAGCGTCGGATTCGAACGCCGAGTGCGGGGCTTCCGTATATGCGGAAAATGGGTATCGAAAACAAACATAGCCTCAACCACAGTCTGCAGTGGGCCAAGTGACGAAGCTCAGGAACGACTTGACTTCTGAGCGAGGCTTTCTTACCAATGATAACAGATCACTGAGCAGCAGTGCCAGATACAGACCCAACCAACGGGGTTCACAAACTAATTTATCAATCGTCTGGAGCGTGCAAGTGGACGATGACGAGGAAGTTCGAGTTCGAAGCAAAGCGTGCAGTAAATCGGTTGCTCGTGATATGGAGTGTGTGGTCGAAGCATTTGAACGAGTTTCCAGCTTTCTCGCGGGATTGTTCGAGCGATATAGTAATAAATCCCAGCGAAACTTCGGGTGGAAGCTTCCCAAACGCATGGAGCCGAGACAGGATTATTCGGAAACTCCTGCAGGAACCGTCTTAACAGGGGGCGCAGATCGGTCAGGGAACGGTTTTGTGGAATTCGGGAGTTGATCTCTCACCGCCACTAGAAATCACGGTTGGCGCATTAAGATGTTTGGATGCTTATCGAAGATGAAGTTTCGCGATCCGGGTGCTTCCGCAAGGCTCCCATTTTCTCTGCAGCTGCCTCTCAAGGTTCTGAAGTGAATTCGGACGTGGCGCTAACCCTACGGGCACTCAAGAAGGCACCAGTCTCCACCCGTAAGGAAGTAGAGGATAACGTTGGACGCACTTTGGCCGGCAAAAATTCGGTCCCAGCTGATGACCTCCTGAAGACTCCATAAAATATACCGAGAAGTTGGCCGACAGCGAGGATCCAGCCATTGGAGCTTCTAATTGCCAACGGTCGCGAGGCTGGGACCTTCGTCTCAGTACCATTTCACGCCATCCCTCAGATCTTCCATTCCGGGAGGGGGGGGGGTTGTCGGCGAGAGACATTTGACACCATGGGAGCGCTGCTCTGCGAGTTGGGTACCATCCCTTCTGCTTCTCTATTCTTCGCGTCCATGACAATCGGAGGTCGAAGACGCAAGTACTCTACACCGTGGGCCGCGGAAGATAATTCGAAACCTAGCGATGGTCAACAGCGCGAGACCAAGCCTTCGAAGCGGAACTAGACGAGATCGAACGCATTCCTTGCCGACGATTCCGTGACTGTGCAGCCTCAGCGAATGGAGCCGGGATCACCATGGAATGCACTTTCCCTCCATGGTTGGTCGAGATTCTCCTGAGCACGCATGTCATGCGGTTCCAGGGCTTTCAGCCATTGATCCTAATACGAGAACGTCCATAATCTCGAAGGCTGAACACAAACGACGCAATTGCAAGAGAACAATGCGAACCAGGCTACGGATCGCCGTTCCGTCTGAATTTGAAGTTCATCAAGACCGACCGGACGGGTAGATTACGGCTTGATCGCGATAGACGGGTTCTCGGGCTGTTCCGCGCTGGAAAGTTTCGCAGGAGCACACCGCGTGAACCCGGAACTATCGGACGTGGCCCATACCGGGGGGAACGCTCGCGTGGGTTCACGGGAGAGAAGCAAGCCCGACCCAGTTGGGTATTGAGGGCTCTTGGGGACCGTCCCTTGGATCTTGTGATTCAGAAGAAGTTGTCGGGCGATCTCGCACCAGAAACTCACCACACAGCTTGAAGGCATCGGGAACGCGCTGTGTCCAGCAAACCATTCTTCGTGGAGATCATGCAAGGAAATCAAGTAGTCCATCTTCACAGAATTTTCGCCGTCGCGGTTCCGTTTCCTGATTCGATCCATTGCAACCACTGGGTCTGTTCGCAGATATACGACGAGATCAACCGCGCAGCATTCCGTCGTTATTAGGTGCTGGAACCATTCATCCAAGATGATAGTTTCAACCTCACTAAGCAAATTACTGCAAAGGGGAACATGAATCAATACGCTTCCGGTTACGACCCACGGTATGAATCTGAGCCGAGATTCCGCGCCGACTCTCCGAAAATTGATGATTCTTACTTTCGAAATAGGTTCTCAACGAAACAATAGCGTGCGCTGTAGAGGCTCCTCTCCATGAGCTTGAAATCTGTGTCTACCGGCGCCCGGTGATTCTGGAGCATCGTGAGTTGCACATATGTTTGCAAGGCAAGACTGTACTTCTGAGGGTTCTCGTACATCATCTGCAGTAAATTGAAGCGCCCGTCTATGGAACACCATTTCGACACCGGCTCAGGAATGATAGTCGAGTTCTTCAGGTGTTCGAAGTTGCGAAGAAATGTAGTTTTCCCGCTGCCAATGTTGCCTTCCACCACAATCTGCAAGGATGTATCAAGAAATCAGAAACGTGAGGCGTCTCCAATAGATAGGTTTAGATGAGCCGACTTGAAAATACTCGTACTGACGCGATCGTCGTCATGGACTCCGGTCTCCAATTACACATCATCCTAAAAGTATTTCCGTTTATGTTGCCTTCATATCCGACAGCCTTTACGTGTTGTGTCGTCATTCTTCATTGATCCGGCGATCGTCAGGTGGATTCCCGGAGCATCCAGATCAATGAATTGAATGGAAAACTGATCAATGGGGTCATCAGGGACCAAGACCGAAACACACCAAACTTCGCCAAAGACTTGGCGCCGATTCGCGAAACTTACTGTCAAAGGCCTCTTGTGGCGCGAAGCCCAGGCTCCAGCGTTCGGACACTCGTTTTCCATGAGAACTGGAAAAGCGGGGGAAGGATCTGAACAACGTCTTCAACTAGGAAATCATGAAACTTTTGATAGCTTGGGGCCCCTAAAAGCGCGCCAACTGACCGTTCACCCTCTCCTCGAAGAGCACAGAATGCACCCGTGGCCATTCGAAACTGACGGGTTCGATATAATGCTCCTCGCGCACAGAACCAATCAAAGAGAATCGATCCGCGCGAGGCGAGTTTTCGCCGACTCGAGTTGATAGTGAGAATCCTCCCGCTAGGTACGAAATTCTAACTTCAGAACTCACCGTTGAGAACATTCTGAGGCAGCATGTGACAACGGCGCTTGGCTGCAGCAGCTCCGGAGAGTCTGAGTTTCCCGAAGATAGACGGCAACATGACTCTTCGATGAGAAGCTGTTTCATGAGTCAAAAGTCTTAGAACGAAGCGAGAAGAAAGCGCTCATCGACCACATGAATGATTGTAAGAAAGCGGACCTGCGCTGAGCTGCGCGGTTGTTTATCATCTCAGAGAGCAACCGACGAAACTGAGTCAGCCGACGACGGTTTATGTTCGGACGTCAGAGAGCCACGGGCTGTAGAGACGGGTCGGAATCCCTGGTGTGCGGCTCCCACATAAGCTGGTTTCGTTTCGTACAATTACCTCAAGCAAATTCAAGAATCCCAGGACGCGGAGAGATCTAACAACGCCGTTCTCCGGACACAACACGAAACTGGTGAGCTTTTCAAATCTAAGCGGGCTTCTGCAAAGGCGCTGGTTGGAGTCAGCTGACACCCGCCGGGCGACGCCATGTTGAAGTCATATGATCAGAGAAGAGAGAGTTGTCAGTGTGTACTCGACGTTGTCCACTGGCGCTGTGTTGGTCGTCTGGCTTCCTAGAGTTCGATTTTTCTTCCCACTCGAGCCTGATCGAGCGTCTTCGGGATCGACAACATGCAGGAAATTCTGTTCAACATCCATTCTGGGTATCTGGAAGGACTCGTCCGCGGTTTCAAGTCCGGAATACTACGCCAGGCTGACTACCTCAACTTGGTGCAATGCGAAACCCTTGAGGGTGAGTATAGACCCCAGGCCATCGCGCTGGCTCTCGCTACAGATTCCACTCCCCACGGATCCAGCATACTGCGGAACAATGAAAGCGCCACTGTTGGACTCTTCCGTCGACTTTTCTGGTTCCGTTATCTCAGTTGTAATGTGGCTCCCATTCCGGGATCAGACCTTAAGGATCCCATCTGGCGCTCTGTCACGTTGTGGGAACAGGAACCCTCCCTCATGGAGTTGTTTCAGGGAGAGCTCCGAGTCCGATGGAAGAGATCCGCAATTGTCGGGGATATACTTCTAGGTCCAGTCACGACGTCACGTGATTCGTGATGGATAAGCATTCCGAGCGGCGCTTTATATCCACAGACATGAAACTGCATCTGCAATCGACGGATTACGGCAATTTCCTAGCCAATGAGCCTTCGCCTCTGGCGGTGTCAACGATTGATGAGAAACTGCGCGAGAAACTCGTGATCGAGTTCCAGCATATGAGAACTCACGCAACCGAGCCCTTGGCGACTTTCTTGGACTATATCACGTTAGTGTCTCGATCATTTTTTTTGGATGGTTATACATCAAGACCCCTCAGAAGGTGGCTAGTCGTCTTCGACGGCAAGGCTAGACGCTAGAAGTGCAGGGAGCCGTAGAGCGCTGATCGACATATGCAGCGACCGAGTCACCCCGTGACAGTCACGAGGATTCCGCCGGAAACTTCGTTCGAGGAGACATATTCATCAAGCTCAAGGCAGGCCGCCTAACGAATCCTCGGGACCATGGTGGCAGAACCTAGGAAGTAAATTCCATGCCTTTTGTACAGGTACTCGTACATGATCGACAACATCATCCTTCTGATCACGGGAACTCTCCACCAGCGGCCGATCTCAGAGCTGATTTCAAAATGTCACCCGCTAGGCTCATTCGACCAGATGGAAGCCATCAACATCGCGCAGAATCCCGCAGAACTCTACAATGCAGTGATCGTCGATACTCCCCTGGGTAATTATTCCTGGATTTTCAGCGATTGAGAAATTCGCTAATGCCTGAAAAAGCTGCCTGCTATTGATTTTCATCAGTGCTCGGAAACCTTTCCTGGAACGAATTCCGTGGGTTTCAGCTCCATTCTTCCAAGACTGCATCTCGGAGCACGACTTGGATGAGATGAACATCGAAATCATCCGTAATACTCTCTACAAAGCCTACCTTGAGGCCTTCTACAAGTTCTGCAAGGAAATCGGGGGCACTACTGCCGATATCATGTGCGAGATTCTCGCTCTCGAGGCCGACCGCCGCGCATTCACTATCACTATCAACTCCTTCGGGACTGAGCTCGAGAGGGACGAACGCATGAAGCTGTTCCCTCGGTGCGGGAAGCTTTACCCAGATGGTTTGATGGCTCTGGCCAAAGCAGAAGATTACGACCAGGTCAAGATGGTGGCCGATTTCTATGGGGAGTACAAGGCTCTCTTCGACGGGGCAGGGAACCAGAGCGGTGACAAAACTTTAGAAGACAAATTTTTCGAGTACGAAGTGCAGCTCAATGTCAACTCGTTCATGCTCCAATTCCAGTTTGGGGTCTTCTACTCGTACGTCAAACTCAAGGAGCAGGAAGCTCGCAATATTGTTTGGATAGCGGAGTGCGTGGCGCAGAGACACCGCTCCAAGATCGACAATTACATTCCTATTCTTCCCTAGACTCGTTCTGGAACTCGGAAGAGTGTCGTAGAAGCGTTATCAAATGGAAAAAAAAACACCCAACATACTGAGAAAGTCGACATTCCTCTCTCGCATCAGAGTGACGTTATGTTTTGGCGCACAGAGGAGCAATGTTCAGCGGCGAAACAGAGCTGTCTCGTTTGATTTAGAAGCGTTCGGATCGTTTGAGCTAGCTGATTGACTGACTAACTGACTGACTGGGCATTCTGTCTCGAACAAGTTCAAATGGTTTCAGTCCGTTTAATTCCCGATTCTCAACAGTGTCATATCCGCATATGGGCCTTACGACCTATGCTGGTTGAGAGACCCTGTTTCTAATCCGGAGAAGAGGACGATGATCGGACGGAGCGACAGAGAGCCTGCCGTTTGCCGCTCGGTTCATTTACGTCCCAAGTTTTTCACTTCTTGTAAATTTAAGCCGTTGAACGATGCGCGCGGAATAAAAGTTGAAGTTTGATGATTTATCGAGCAAGTGAGCTGTGATTATGTCTTCAGATTATGACAACGTTGAGCAGCTTCCCCTTTGTTTTCGGTTCGATTCTCTTCATTCGTACCGACCTAACGCCCCTCGGCCGATTCAGACTGAGATGGATTCGCTCCGGATACGAGTGAAAACGGATCCTATTTATTACGCTTCTCGAATGTAAGATTCAAGTCGTAGTTCTCGTAGTAAACCGCAGTTTCAGTCGAGACAAACGGGCTTTCATGTCCAGAGGGAGTAGAGCGAAATGTTTCCGGTACCACTCAAGATTGTACCTGGAAATTTCGTCCGTGAGGGGGGGGGGTTAACGCGATGATGCGAATTTCGGGATGAAATGATACCCACGATTTTCTATTGGTATGATATCAGCTTACCTCCAGTGTTTGTCTCTGTTGTCATCCAGGAAGGTTCTGTAGAACAGAGACATCTTTTCTGCATCTAGCTGAGGCTCGTCCGGTGTGGCATTCTCGTTTATGAAGTCGGCTCTCTGTTTGTGGAACAGCCTATTATGCTCCATCCAGTAACGGTGGTTCCACACTTGCACGTCCTCGTACGCATCCCTGGGCATTGAAGGAAGTTATTCGGAACGATTCCCGACCGCATAAAGGCGATTTGAAAACAATATTATATAAGAGCTCGTTATGCACCTGTAGACTTTTTCCGATTCGGTTTCGTCAGACCGAATCCTGAGGAGAACCCTGCGTAGATTCGAAACATCCTGAGGATCCGACACAATGGTTGAAGCTTCACGCATGCGTAAAAGGTCCTGTGGGCGCGATTCGGAATATCTGTAGAATCCGTGGACTGGTTGGAATCTCCAACCAATTTTTTGGGAACGCAAACGTTCGCTGCTCAGGACCGTCACTGATGTTCATCGGAGGGCTAACAACTCACCCCTTTGCTGATCAGAGTTGCTGTCAACTGGGCTTTCTCCACAGCATCTCGCTTCGACTTCGCTCTGGTCTTCGGTCGAAGCTTAGCGATGACAGTACGAATCACCATCATATCGAGTTGTCTCCGGATGAGCACAGAAACCAGGAACGGATTCTTCCGCAGTGGATGTTCTGGAGTCACAGGGTAGCCCAGAGTTTCCAACAATGATTAATATAGCAATTCGCAGCCTCAGAATCTTCGTGCGGAAATTTCCTCCATTCTGTTGTGTTCCGATGAAGCAGATGCATAGCGGATCGCGCGTCGTCTGCTACATGGCACTTGGTCAACACCGAGATGGCGCGGCGGCGGGTATATTCTACTATTATATAGGTAGAGTGATAATTGGGGCCAGAGACCCTCTGCTTTAACCGGTCCGAGCAACTCGCATAAGCCCGCAAGCTTTGTGATATAAATATGGAGTTCACGCATTGACATTTTTCCGCTCAAAGAGTGTATTTTCCATGCATGTCTCTGATATTTCTAAACAGACCTTGGAAGTTGATGGTAGCGGTGCAAAACGGCTCGTGCATGAAATCTCTGGCCCTGGTGATGATTGATAAACTGATGACCGCGGGCGTGATAGAATCGGTGATTCTCGGAGCTTTTTTTTCTCCCCAGAACAGGCGGGATTGGCCACATATATTGAGTCTCTGCACGCCGTCACAGTCGAAGTGCCAAAGCAGAGAGAGCGTCTTCGTCTGTTCATTCGGGGCACGAATCTGGAGCGCAGTTCAAAATGAGAGGACCCTGTGATCGTCCCTTAGACTTCTGATGCGAAGAACGCGATCCTCATCACGAGATATCTGAAGTTGAAGGCATTTTCTAACTCAATCGATGCAAACAACTGACAGCCTCCGAATCATTCCACTCAGAAGCGCGCAATGCACTCTGCTCAAGCTCTAAGGGCAGCACTTCAGACGGGTTCGAATTCTGTGCTCGACCCATTGCTCTCCGATGCCTTGATCTGACGGGCGGAATACATTTCCAGGGAGGTCATTTTGTCTGAGTTGAGTTTTGATGGCCTTTACCAATTCGAATCTGAGGATGAACAGGGAAATATGTCCCGGGCGAAGTATTGTCAACCTCGAGCGACCACATAATTTCTCCGATGATTTCGCCCCGTAACGGCAGACCCGGGGGAAGTTCTTTGACTTTGTTTCGCTTACTCTTTTCGCTTTCCTTATTGATTATCGAGCCGTTACTGCGTGTGGATTCCACGCCCTCTACATTATCGTCCTCATGGTGCTTCTGAGGAGGGGTTCCTCCAGCTTTTGTACAAAAGCTCCAGCTTTTGTACTCAAATCCACTTCCCGACACTGGACTCGAATCGCACGAAAGACAACTCTCTCTTCCTGTAGGTCTAGATCCAGAGAGAACTCCAGTTGTCGGATTCGAGCGGCTGCGCGAGGTGGGCCGGAGAGACCGTCGACTAACAGACTCTGGAAACTAGCCGGATCACGCTCAGCGCATTCGGCAATCTCTCCAATAAGCTCTTCATGTGAATCCCCAGAGAGTGGGACCTCAATACCCGTTTTTGTGATAGTTTTCCGGAGCTTTCCCGAAAACGAGAGCGGTTCTGTCAACATGGAAAGCGGGTCTTCAAGACGCGCTCCCTGTGGAGGTCGGGATCCTCAGTCGAATTTCCCGATTTCGAAGAATGATACAACATTGCTGTTCAGATTTTCATAGACTCTAAAATTTATTCGGGACCGTCCCATGAGGCCAGGGATGTTCTCTGTGCGGTTCTGCACGGTCAAGCAGCATTTCGATCGGGCGCGCAAGTTAACCCTCCGTCACTTCAGGCTCTGGCAGCCAGACTCTTCAGGTCACTGATGCACCTGCTGAGCGCCTCCTTCTCTTGTGTTGGCGAAATGGACTTTAGAACGTTCGATACGATCCAGTCAACCATATGCTTTTGCTGAAGACGGCGCTCAATGTTGATTATCTCGAGGTGGTAATCCAGCTTCCTCTTGACCTCTTGATGAACCTTGAAAATAATAATCACCTGTCAGTATGCGTGCAAGAGATGTCGACGGGAACCTGTATCGAGCCTTCGAATCGATTAGCGATCTTAGACTGAATTTCAGAGGTCATCTTTGACGCTTGATCCTCTACTGTTTAACATGCCTGAAGCTGTCGTTTACGGAACTCGGCTTCCAGTTGAAAGCCAACGTTCTCCTTTTTGGCTGCGAATATAATCTCCTGGGCGGCGGTTTGAAGTTGGGCGGTTTCCTCATCTGGAAACGGGAGGGTTCAACGGCTGTTGATCATCGAGCGTATACCTAGAAGGGAGGATATTCATGCAACTATTACCGGGAATGAATAGATAGCCATCTTACGTTTGATCGAGTCTTCGATGAATTGACGTTTCTCATTCAATCCCTTCGCCTCCTCTGCTGCTTCCTTCTCCATAACAGTATCAATAGCAGCGGCTATGTCTTTGCCGTACAACTTGTGCAGCACGGCAACTCCTGAGAAGAATACGAGGCCGAACATGAACTCTTCTTCGACCACCATGAACTCTTTGGAGAGTATGGTTGTGATCAGACTGGCGCCAAGCACATAGGGTCCCGTGAGCCCTGTTTTCGGATAGAGAAACTGGAACCATTCCTCAGGTATGAAGCCCATCCTGTAGCGAAAAAAACAGATTCGAAGTTTTACAGACGTCATGCGGCACAGTTTCGCGAGAGTAACCCTCCCTCTGAATCTGGGCTCAAGTTTCTGAGCGTCAGAGCCACGCATGCGTTTCCCTGCAGAAGACTCGATTCGTGCCCAAGCCCCTCATACCTCACTGGCGATGGGTGTTCTGGCATTTTGTATCTCGGAAAGTTGACCAGATCTCTATCGGGGTGCTCCTTCACCACGAGAATTTCGCGTTTCCAGATGGGTTGACTGCTGGAACACCTGACATTGGCTACAGTGAGTGGGGCGAGCTTCCTCGCAATGGCCACTCTCGACAGCATTGCGACTCCTAACTCTGAAACCTCTCAGATGAACCAGAGTAGAAATCTGAGCGACCTCGGTGCCCTTCTGCTGTCGTCTTCCGCCGAGTATTGTAAGGCCGATTTTGTAAACAAATATGGCGCCGACCGGCAAAATTCAAAAAACGGCGCCCGGGGAACCGCGTTTGTCGCGCAGGGAGCTCTTGGATGGAGAATTCCGACAGCGAAGGAGCTCTCGCCGGAGTACTCAAAGGAAAAAAAAGCGATCTTCTCTCTGAGTGCTTTCGCAGCTCGCAAGAGTCGCGAACCGGATCTGTTCTCGTTGATACGTGATCTCGATGTGGAAAAACAATGTTCCGAAAAAGCGGCATGCACATGTGAAGTATATGATTGCTGTAAGCCGAAGATGACGCAGAAGTAGATAGCGGAGAAAGTTTCCCGTGAGCCCGGGCAGACCCCAAGAAACAGGCGTCGGTCGACCCGGAACGGCGAAACTTGCATGGGCGTCCTTCCCCCGACAGTTATCGCAACGGCCATCATACTGCCCAGGAATTATATGAGACGGTTGGCTGGGGGAGCCTTCAGAAGAACAGAAGAAAGAATACGGAATTGGGAAATCAGATTGGGAAAATGTTGACCATGATCATTTCTTTTTGCAGTCAAACGCCTCGGGCGATCACGGTCGGGATATCATGGTGAGGCACAAGGTGGACAAAACGGATAGGATCCTGATGGATAATTCCAAGAATTCCTATGGCGTCACGGGTGATTTTGGCGACCGAGGACGGAAACTGAATGAGGGTGATTCCCGGTGAAAATCAGAACCGCTAGATCGATCTCGCAACTCGAAATTCGGATGAGTCACCCCTTTCCGAGTAATTTTCATTCTCACTTCAAGAAAAGAGAAAACTTCAAGAACCGAGAAAGTTATGGCCAAAACAAGATCGGGCTCGAAAATTCTCGACTGAAACTAGCCACCGTGTAGGTTTTAATTCTTGAGGATGTTTCTCATGAGACTGGATCTCTACGGGTTGCTTTCATCGTTATAAGTACGATATAATCCACCCTTTCCAGTATGATCGAAGCGTTCCAAATCGTTCTCTTCCTTCTTCACATCCCAGACTGACGTGATTGGCTGCTTCCGGGGCTCCGCGTATAGTGCACTTCATATCGATGGACGGATCTCGGGAGTTTCATCGGCTTCTGGTGTTGGGTATCCCTGCTCCGGCTACTTCCAATACACTTACCGTACACTTCCGTTTGGAGACTTCTCTTCCCTTCGAGGTATCGATGGACAGTCAGTGTGTATCTGGATATGATATAGAGTCCAATTTCTCTCACAGCCTCTAGAAGTGTTTGTTTGAGTCATCATGGATAGAATCCCATATTGGCGCATCTGATGTGTGATTCAAAACTTTGATCCGACAATTCTTGATGTCTCTCTCCGACACGCGCTGATGACATCATTTTCGAGTCAGTGCGCCTGGTTCTCGATCCGGCTCGGAACGTTTGTGGCTGGTCCACTTCTCACGGTGTGTGCCGATTTTCCAGACTCCCAAAAGGGTAGACGAATGAATGCTGCAGACTCATTTACGCTCGTCAGAACAATACCAAATTTTGCGAATTACACGAGGGATTCTCTTTCTGAAGGGCCTTCTCTGCATAGTTCCGCTGTGGAGAAAGGTGTCTTGGAGCTCGATTGTACTCTCGATTCGAACCGCGTTCGACCAATCGTACTTAATCACAGTGTTGCTCCGTCGCGCGAACGGGACGATGAAGAGGCACCGAGCTGATGCCACCCAGACGTTCCCAGCAGGCGCTGTTCTTCCATCCATTGCGTTGATGGGGTTCTGTAGTATTGTTCACGGACTAGTTCAGTAAATGCACCGGATCGAGGCACGACTTGTCACTGACAAGTCTCATGATTGAATTCGAACTTTTCAGTTGTCTTTGCTGTTCTCGTTACTCTTAGCTCGTTCATTCTTTAGTCTCTCCGTTGCCTTCACTTTCGTGTTTGTTGTCTCTTTTCTACACTCTCCGCTGTGTCTCTACAAATTATGCGGTCGATGTTGTTCGCCTAGGCTCGAGCGCGGAGCTGCCAACTCGCGCTCACTATGTAGAATGTTCAATGTATTAAGAACTAAGGACGACTCCGCTCGGCTGCCGTACTCGGATGATCTTTCCCTTCAACAAAGGGGCAACAGCGCGGCAGTTCGCGGGTCTCTTCCGACCGGGCCGGACCTACCAGGCATCGGTTAGCGGGTCCTCAATTTCCAGCTCCACACACTGACTGCTTTCCCTTCATCTTAATCGAAATCGTCAGTTCACCAGCGGCCTACTGTCTCAAAACCGGCTTGATATTGATTCCACCATGATATCGAGACAGTCCAGCTACAAGTCTTGTCGACTCTGGACATTTCGGCCCAAAACGGGCGGTCCTCTATGCATGACGCTTCGCATGGTCCTCGTATGCATGGTGATTCTTGTTTGCTCCCATGATTTCGGGAAAATCTGTAAGCGATCTCTAATCGTGGCTTTCCCCAGGTAACTGGCGTCATTCGCGAGCCGAATTGAGTGCATTCTAGCGCGCCTGATTTGGAATCGAGCTGCTTTTTTCCCTGCTGTGTACGATCACTGGAAATTATGAATATCGTCAAAGATCGTAACAGCATCAAACACGCCATCATTCGAGGTCGAAGGTCCGGGGACGAGGAGTCTCGCGCTAAAGTGTCTTACTATATTAGGTAGAGTGCGGTCGCTTCCCCCTCTCTTCAAGTTCTTCCCAGGAGCATCGAAACCCGTGGTGAAGGAGTTTAGACTGGACATAGTCAGTCCAAGTACGCGTAGGGGGAGTTCAGAAAACTAACAGAAATCGCATGGAGATTACGGATCACCTCGAAACTTCTCTTCAATCCGGGACAGACATTGTTTATCTCCGACACGGGAGAATTTCGTTGCAACGATCAAAGTTCAGATCGAGGTGTTCGTCCTTTGCAGCACTGTGCATCGGGAACTAGAATGATTCGGGGGCTATGAGGCTCGAGCAGATTCCTCTCACATTTTTCAAATTCAGCTCCCCCGAGGAGATGCGGGCGGACGCATCGAGAACGCGATTTCCGATTTTCAAGAGCTCTTGACTTCGAGAATGAGACGATCGTGTGCGCTTCTTACAGATCTTGACCTGGAAATGTGGAGCTGCCGGGCGTCTGAGCAGCATCCTACCCCGAGCCTCACACCTCCGAACACGATCGGTTGACTTTGGGAGTTCCTCGGTCAGTTTTGTCAAACGAATGAAGGAAAATATATCGTTGAGCTGCCAGAAGACGCAGAAGAAAAAGATGCGCCATCCCTCCAGCCATCGAACGCAAATAAGATACCGAGCAATGAGTCAGAGGAGAGAGGGCAAGAAAGTTCCCGACTCACGATGACGACCCCGAAGAAATCCAGAAGCACCGGATTCGATTTGGAAAATATTATGATTTTGACTGGAAGCAGCTCTTCGAGCCTACCGATTTATGGAGTGTCAGAATCCGCGTCTTTCTGTTGGATTCCGGATCCAGTGTTTTCGATGGCGAAACTTTTAGGTGCCGGGCGCACCGAGCGGAATATTCACCCAAGTTACGGCCATTGTCCTTGCAAATAATTTTCCGGTGCTTTGAATCCCCTGGAGGCTTCCGAACGGGGGGCCGAAGAAGGAGGCGGAGGATCATTTTCGCATCGGAAAAGAATCTAACGAGAAACTAGCTGGATTTGATCGCTTTCTGTTGAGAATTCAGGAAAGGTTCGGATATGTTTTCCACGGAAGCATCGTACGCGCCCCATGAAATACGATTGGGTGACGTGCAATGAATGAGTTTTTCACGGTTCCGCTCTGCTCCAGATGAGACTTCTTTGAGGTCACCGTGCGCAAGGCTAGCTCCTACGAGTTCTGATCTCAACCACCTGTGACATCTCCAATCTGCGGAACGCAGAGCGAGGATCTAAACCCGGATGGAGCAACTGTTTCATGAGATGCCCTTCAGCACTGTGCCCTGGTCAATGGAACCGAGAAGCCGATTGAGAGCCTGAGTGGATTCGAGAATAAGGTCAAGCACGTTGTTCTGCTCCACGGTGAGCCTGGCTTTCGGAACTAAGTATTCTACGCTCTGAGAAAATTCCTGTCGCTCTGAGCTCGATCCTGCGCATGGCTTTTACAGAGACTTTCGTGACGGGTATGAAGTCTCTTGAGTGCATCAGACCATGCGCAACCGGAGTTGTGGCGTTTCCAGCAAGGTGGAAATCGATCATCGGTGAATACCAATTGAGAATGGTGAACGATCAGATTCCCCCCAAAATCACGGCATCATAGCTCAAATCGGGGAATTCATGGGTTATGAGATAACCGTGGCAACTGCGACCAACTCTTAGATCAACCTCCAGTTGAACACCTGTTACACAGCTCGGAGGAACTCGGCATCTTCTCATAGGCAGCGGGAACGTCCCAGGACGAACTGAGTCTTCGTACGCAGGTGACACGGGTTCATCCAAGCGGTCGCGAGAATCGCAAGGAGAGGGAATTGCGATGAACACAATCCAGCTGAAGCGGAACAGGAGGATTCCGAGAGAGATCTACCGTGCAGCCATCGCTGCTGATGAAAGAAATCAGGGTTCTTCCTCCTGGGGTCAAGGTAGAATCGGCGCTTTCAAACAACGGCCATTCTTGACGCGAGGAAAGCGACCCAACCTCTAAGAGGAAGGCCATTGACGCGGACAACATCCAGATGAAGTCCTGTTTCTCAATCCATTCATTGCCATCGAATAATTTTCAGGTCACTCGTTCCGCGATCATTGAGAGCCCGAAGACACTGGAGAGCTGTCGGTGAGGTCTTGAAAGGCCGGCGGCCCTAAGCTTGATGCCCGAAGGATATCAGGGACTCCGGAGAGAGCTGTGGAGGAAGGATCAGAACAACGCATGATTCATGAGACGAAGCCTGCTGGGCAGCCGAAGATTGTGTAATCTGATGAAAACAGCGATGGCTCCCATCTTGGGATGTCTAAGGGCACGGAACCACTCGTAATCCAAGAGCCGAGAACGCAATCTCGAGTGATCAACAGTGGGTACGGACCCAACCATTTCGGCAATGTTTCGGAAAGCTGTCCTCTTCGAGGAGTACACAGCGACGCCGAAATTGGTGAGCCGATTCGGGGAAATCGCAGTCGAGTTAAAGCTTTGCCTCTTCCAGAGAGTCCTCCGAAACATAGCAGCTTGTGTGGTAAGCGCACAGTCTGGGAATGAGGAAGCCGACACAATAACCATGGCCAAGCGGATTGTCCTGTGGGACATTCCGAGGGACTGACAGATCAGCGGAGGCGACGCCATTATTCTCCACGAATCCTCTGCGAGACATGAAGCTGATAATGAGATTACGACCAGATCGGTTGCAGTCACACCCGACAAGGTCTCTCGACGGGAAGACAGGACAGACAGAGTCGGAAAAATTTCGCACGTCTGTAAACCTGGTAATGGCTCGTCCGACATAGTACAGAAGAATGTTGTCTACTCAAACAAAGACTGGCATTTTTCAGGCGGGAATTCTCGAGCCCGATTTTGTTCCGGCCATGACTCTGTCAATTCTTGCAATTTTCTCGAAAATCAAGGAGTGGTCCATAGGGGATATCGGGGCGGTCATTTCGATCTTTCTCTGAAAAGGACATGATAAGGATTGCGGCCAGGAGATCGGTTTGAGAATCACCCATTATTTTATAAGGTCCTCCTAAAAATTATCAGTGAAACGTCAAATTCCATCGAATCGGACTCGCGAATCGGGGGTACATTCCACGCCCAGAGAGAAGCCGGTCATTCGACAGTGAACCGGTTGGATTTATCTGGCATCTTCGAAAGATGGTAAGCAATCGTATCCACCCTTTCTGAAAGGCCCTGTCAGTCCCTAGGTTCTCCTCGCATAACGTCTCGTAACTCCTCAACGAGGCGGATCTAAGGAAACTCCGCTTGTGAGAATTACTCAAAAACGAGAAGATAATCCGAATTTTGACCTGGCAAGTCGGTCCGACGATTCATGATTCTCAAAGGGAATTAGCCTAATTCAGTTTTCCGCCCTTGGCCGCCAAAATCACCCTTGACACCATAGAAAGTTTTGATACGGACGGGCGCCATTCTTCGAGCTGCTTGATGCGACCTGGTGGCAGCCCCAGATGACAGCGAAACCAAGAAAGGTTAATCGGCCATCATCAAAACGAAATTGTGGAAATCATAAGCTCCGGAGTCCACGAATCGAGAAGCTCCGTCGAGTCCTCTGAGATTTCCCTGTCTAGTCTCAACTCATGTTTTCGTCAGCTTTGCTTGGTCATTCCCGAACCTTGTCAGAAAAGTCATCAGAGGGCCCTTCTCGGACCATTTCTCCGGAGCCTTCATGGCCACATGATCAGAAAAATCCTCGCCGAAAGTGTCTCCAAACCTACTTCGTGACATTATCAGAACTACTGAAAAGTCTTTGGTGTACGCATACATACTATCAGAGCGAGGGCGTACCCGGCTTGTTTTTTGGGGCAACGGTGATGATCATGAAGACGATAGTCATCATCATCGTCGCGATCTTTTCAGGAATTCATGGCCCAATCAACATGATTTCCAAACCTGCGAGGATGTTACTAATGAGACGGAATTTTCGCGGGATACTTCCTGGGGCGTACCCTGGGCACGCCACTGCTCGAGAGAAACAGCCTCATGTTCTACTTTTCGTCGCCGATAGCATGGTGGGCGCTCCAAGTTGATCGGATTGCTGATGTAGGACTCCTTCGCGCACATGGAAACTTCAACATTGCCTTCAACACACCTCTATGGACACATGAGCCGTTGAAGAAGGAGGTTGGTGCTGGCAGGGGAGGCAAGTGCCTTATGTCCTTCGAAGAGCCCGATCAATCGCGTGGAAGTAAACCGAGGAAAAACAAGCCGATCCTGGATTTCTGTGTTTTCCGGTCGATTCAATCGGTCACGTGGGGTCACGTCAGGCTTGTTGAGCTGTGAAGCCCCGGGAAGCTTTCAGGTGACCTTGAGGAAACGCCGAGGAATCTGTCTAGCCCCCCTGCTGCCAATCACTTTTATCCGCGTGTCCATCGGTATCCACCGGATTTCTCTGCCCTGTTCGCTACCTCTCCGAATTCGGGCAAACTGACCGCGAATGTCTCCGAAGCACGAGGCGAATGGTTTCTTGTCTGCCCGACGAAACATATTCCATGTGTCCCTTCTGGGAGAGATCATCGCAACGCGGACCTAAATCGAGGAGAAGACATCGTATTTGATGTCAAAATTCTTTAGGACATTGATTCCGTTCTGTTTCAGGCGATGGGGAAACTTCCAAAAGTTCAGAAAGCACTCGGAACACGCGTGGATGCCCAATATCCGTCATTGTATTACTAGGGACACCGGGCCTGAATTCCGCAAAACACAACCTATGGGCGATAAAGATTCGCGGCAATCGCGACGCATCAACACTCAGGCCATGGTGGAGAGCCACCGCCGTGGGCGGCGACCCTCTGGTGGTGGAGGATCCCACAAGCAAAGCTTTTGAAAAGCTATGTGTCTTCATTCCGTTTTCCTGTACCATGTCGTCAGGAAGGAATGGAAAGTCTGACAGTCCTATTGTTTCGCCGTTCCCAGCAGAAATCATCATTATCGTCAGGCAGAGTCCTCAGCTATGCATAGAGGAGGGGGCTCAATCATTCTTAGCAACCCGCTCCTTCAGTTTTCCGAGACCGCATGCTCGAGATGCGGTCCGTTTCGAATAAAATTCCATCCATCCTTATCGTGATGCCATAAGTTTGCCGAACCTTAGCTCCAGAAAAGGCTTCAGTCGATAATTCTATGCGTCTCATTCCTCGTTTCTATGAGACTTATATAGTTCCTTCCTTCCCGTAAGGGACGCCGTTCCTCCGTATCTGTGCATACCGTGTGAACTGACGCCGCTCCCCAATGGCCGCCGCTGTCGCCGCCGCCGATGCCTCGAAAGCCTATTCCGCCACTGCGGCCGTCTTTTGGCTGCCTGGCGACCGAACCCGCGTGCGTCACTTGACCGACGGTTAGAGTTCTCCCGCCAAATCAGCGGCAGACGGGCGCGGAGGCACGCCATCTTGTTTCGCGCCGCTCTCGGTAGCAAGCGGATAGGCGATCACCGAGGAAGCTAGCAGTAGCACGGCGGCGGTCGCAGTCGTTGAGTCGTCTCTCCTGGTATACGGTGAGTAAGTTCACGCTCCCGCAGCGATTCAATGCAGGAATCGACACAACCTCCGTTTCAAATCGTCCCCACAGAGCGTGAATGCGTTTTAGCGAGTTTGCGTGGAGTCGATGTCGCGCTCGCTCTTTCCTCGACCATCGAGGCAGGCATCGACGCAGCATGAGCACGGCATGCCGTTCAGGTCCGTGCTCAGAATTATCGGTCATTCATTGTCGACTCTGTTTGTAGTAGATGGGGAATACCTTGCGACGACGCGCTTATCTTTTCTTAGTCAGAGACGTTGCTTTTGTGAAACGTCGTGTCTGAGGGCACTCGTTGTGCGTTTGTGTGTGAGTGGGTGAGTGTCTGTCTCGGGCTGATCGTGCTTGTGTCGGTGATGTGCATTTCGTAATGTGGACAGATCTACCGCGAGTGTATCAAGTGCTGTCGATCCGGGCACGCGGTGATTAGCAATGCTGAGTGAACTTTCAGAGATTGAGCGCGTTTTCGATGCGAGCCAGGCGGATGGCATTGATGCGCAAAATCCACTCGAAACCACCATTGCTTCGTGGATACGCGGGCGGCCATTGATGTTAGGCTGTTCAGCCTACGAGCCAGCAAGCAGGCCTGGGCGACTGACTTCACGCGTACTGAGTCTCGTGTTGCATTCCGAGCGCTCCATTTTGCCAGTTATCGATGAAGTTGAAATGCATCGTTCTCGTTCGGGTGTGATAAGACTTGCGCGGGATCCCGCGGGCGATTTTCGTTGTCGCAAGATA
>JAQZDE010000057.1:0-50000 GCA_037576195.1 Phytoseiulus persimilis | reverse complement strand
CATTGTCCGTGGGTCAACAATTGCATCGGTCGGAGAAACTACCGATTCTTCTTCCTATTCCTGGTATTCCTCAGCGTTCATCTGTTGAGCATCTTCGCATGGTGTATCGTGTATGTCCTGAACGAGACGAACCGTAAAAACATCACTTCAATGCAAGGATGCTTCACAATAGGTGAGAATCCTCCAGTGCCGCAAGAGAGTGGCCCGTGGGGCCTGTCTCAGCTGAATTTGAGAAGATGCTCTTACATTGTGATACACTCCCTTGCCTTGACGCATTCCCGCACTCTTCAGGAATCATGCTCCTGTGCTGTCTGCTTCTCTTGCCGATTCTTGGGCTCACAGGATTCCACATGGTTCTCATTGCCAGAGGCCGAACCACAAACGAACAGGTAGGACATCCGCAGCTCTCGGCTCAATTCGAGTGGGCCCCAGAGCTTGGCCCCTCTCAGAATGCAGATGAAACCATGTCATCGAATTGGCGCATGGAATCGATGTTGATGCTGGTGAACGAGCGTTCTCGACGTGATCTGATATCTAATGCTCGACCGGCTCTGCCTCCGTAGGTGACAGGGAGGTTCCGTGAAGTATACAATCCATTCAGTCAAGGATGTGCGCGGAACATTTGCTACACCCTGTGCGGCCCGATGTATCCGAGCTACAAAATCGCGTCGACGCGAGTTCGCAACGTCGAAGAACTCAAGGTCGTCTATACGGATAAGCGGTACGTTTGCTCTATCGGAGTGCGGGTCCCCCACCTCCTCTCCACTAGGAATGGTTGCTTTCGTTTTGCACGAGTCCGCAGAGCGCCCGCATAGACTTGGAGCCTGGGCTGAGGATGGACGAGTTAAAGTTGAGACGAACGCATGTTCGTGTTGCAGGTTGGACAAAGCTGAAATTCATTCGGGAGTCGCCGCTGTCTCGGGAGAGAAAGATACGAAAAGCCGTGAGGAGACGCTCAATTTGCCACTGGGTGGAACGGGTCGCAAGCAGAACTGTATCATCGAGGCTAATACGGCTCCCATCGGAGCTCGGCCTACCGGTGGTGTCAGGGTATTACCGGCCGCAGCACAGCCTAAGTGAGTAACCACTGGCATTGGACTGGGTGATCATAAAACGGCTTCCTTCATGGCTTCGTCACGAGGGGTCTCCAACAAAGCGTGACGGTTCAGGGTCTTAGGAATGGCTCTGCGTCCGTGCCGCAGAGTTTCGAACTGGGAGCCCTCGGAGGCTCTCGCCGAGTTTTATTTAAGCCTGCGCTTCTCTTCCCCCCGACGCAGAATCCTCTCACCACCGTGTGAAAGCTCAAGCGGAGGTCTTAGCTCGCCACCTAGAGGGGGTGTCGGACACGCGTTCGGTCAACAAACCACCTCGAACGGGGGAAGTAACAACAACAACTCGGAGAGGACGCCGGCCCACGGCGGCATGAATTCCTTGGTTCGGAAGGTACAGTGATTCCGGAGATTTTGCTTCATGGAGAATTTCCATGAGAACCATCCTACTCGAGATTGACATCGATTCTTCCCGTGCGGGATAAAGGGCTGTGGTGACTGCGGACTTCTCTTTCTTGACAGGGCTCCGAAACCGAATTGTTAGTGACGTCCAGGTCTGAGGGCTCTCAGGTGAATCGCACTGTCCTCAACTGGGCGGGCAACGCCCAGCAGAACAAACAACTCATGACTCCTGGTGGGTACAGATGAGAACTCTGAGAGCTCGAAATTTCGGGCAGGAATCTAACGCCGTAGGATCGCTACCGATAGGATAACGGGTGGCAGACATTTGATCGGTTATCGTCTTTCTTTCGCAGGCTCTCGTCGGCCAATTCTATCGGATGGCTCAAGCAATTATGAAATATCGGTTTAAGGCGACGACGAAACGCCTATGGTTAACGAATTGAAAGTGTACACAGCTAAAGTTGTAGAAACCGACGTTTCAACGGGGTCGCAAAGTACTTCGTTGCTCGCGCGTCGTCGCCTGCTCCTGTGGTGGCAGACCTCAGCGCGCGCCCAGAGACGCTGACGAACAAACGTGGAGAACTTGCGAGACAAAGAGATCTGAAGGAGAGATTTGTGATTCGATCTCTCAGAGGGAGATCTGTATGTTTCGGGATTATTGGGAAATCAGAACAAACCAGCGATTGAGATGGGAGATCCTCGCCCGAGCGAGAGCTCCGTTGATCTGCACAACGGTTCTCCGGCATTCCGAGCCGCTGTTGCAAAGCCTAGTCAATTTCGAGTCATTCAACGCATAGGGGCAATTCGGCGGAGCATTTGGGAAAGTGTTATCTACAGGTGCGAGCAAAGGTTTTCCGGGACGTGTTCAATTAGCCGTCCTCCTCTCCCCAGAATACCCTTTCGAAGCGAACTACGTATTTTCGAGTATGGAGACGTTCAATCGTCGTTGTTCCCGCCCAGAGCACTGCATATGACAGCGCGATCAGGAACGAACAGACGCAGCCAAACTTCTTCATCATTCATCTCATTCAGTGGCCATGAATCCCTCGATGAGTGGATTCTGAGTTGGTGTCTCCTCGAGAGTATACCCTGGGAACTTGAGCCAGCACACTGATTGACTGAGTCACATCCAGACATGGGGATCTCTCGGACGATTCAGCGTTCCGTTGCACGTCGACATGGGGGGGGGGAGATCGCCCCTCGCTCGGGCCTACGGCGGTCGATTTTAAAGTGATGAGCACCTCTTACGTATTCTTGCTCCTGAGCGGCTCGCCTACTTCGACGGACGTCACTGCCAGTCCAACGGAAATTTTGAAATGATCGGGGCCGTTGGTCGTTTGCTTTTATGATTTCGCGGCTCGACGGTGAAAGGATTGGGTTCTCCTGAAGAGACGAGTTCTTGTGAATCTATGTCTGCCTCTCGATGTTTGCGTTCAATATCGAAGGCGATAATAATCGAATACGGTGAGAACACGTCGACCAAGCCAAATCTCGTATGATCTATTGGATGCGACGTTGAGCCTCCCCGGCCCCGCTGTTGCATGTTCTCTCCCCGAGGCAAGGAATACTCAACCTCGACGTCGCCGACACATCTGTCGTCTCCCTTCGAACGTTTGGGTCAATCTCGATTCGAACTTGGAAGGCCGCCGCCGCGAGTGATCGGGTTGAAGAGAACGAGGTTTCGTCCCCGTTTGGATATCTCAACGTTTTCCGTTGGGAAGAGAAAACTTTTGCTCACAACTGTACATAACTGAATTTCTTAACTTTGTCGTAAAGAAAACCGTAATCATGACGAAATAAATACAACCGTGATATTAATGTTCTCCTCAGCGTGCTATCGAGAACTCGACCTCACCTGGTCCCACAAAACCAGTGTCCCGATGCGCGCGTCATCATCAGAGTCAACGAGAACCGAATCAATGCACTCTCCGACGAAAAATGTTGACCGTAGCCGAGTCCGGCCACTCCGCTCTTCTCGAATCTCATGCAAATCTCGTGTAGGGCAACAGACCGTATCTCTTTTTCTTCTGCCCTCCGTTGATTGGTCCGGGGTTGGACGCCAGGTGGCGACCAGCTGTAGAAGTGCGCGCTGTCTGTAGTGTGAGTGTTTTCGTGCGTGACCTCACGTGACATCGGAGAACGTCATTCGCTGCTCGAGTTCCGCGAGACCTCGCTGCGTCATTGACTAGGAACCGGGACGGTGTCGCCTTCCGGGAGCGTCGCCGCCGATTCCTGGCTTGAATGACATGCTTTCCGCTTGCACCCGTTGTTTATCGGAATCTTTGGGGCATCAGACTGAGCATTGTTTCGAGGGAATCGCTGGATTACTAGGGGTCAATTCCTATCGGAGGGAGTATTCGCTCCGCGCACATCGATCAGAACAGCTGACGACTGCTGGAGAATCTGAGAGGAGCATATTCGATGCAGACAGCTCGGAAATGCTGCCAAGCCACTGAAAATATACTGTGTTGCATCAGCTCAGATCTGCTCCCTGGGAGTATGAACGTCGTTCCGACTACGGTTCGAGGCCAGACCGCCAACCGATTGGCGTCGGCAAATCACTCGATTCATCAATCAATCAATCTGTCCGACCCGAGTCCTCTGAGAACGTCTGAATACACAGGACAGCGACTCGATCATGATTCGAGTTTGAACCCTTGAAGACTTGTGGTCTGGGAACCCGAAAGCGCACATTTACTCAATCTTTTAATTATACATGAGGATAGGATCGCATGGATAATTCCTCCCGTACAGGCACGGATGCGAGTTTCGCAAGCCGGTACCGAGAAGTTTCTCGCAGCGATACCGAGAACGCCTCATGACAAGGTTCAGATGACAGACAGGGAAACAAAGATCGTCCAATTGTTTTTGATATTTATGGCCTTAGGAATCAGATTTGGCTGAGCGCCGCGCCCAGATCTCCTCAGGAGAAGATGCGCGGTGCTGTGGTGGGTCAAAGCGAACGATGTTCACGATCGGCGACCCCACCAGCTTCCCAGGAATACCTCTCTCGGGGGTCCACATCGACTTCATGTGCAGAACATTCGATTGGACTCACGAATCCATGTAGGTTGCTGGCTTTCCCTTGGGAAACGCTTTCCTCGCTGAAATAACCCCTCCCCGCCCCACTCCTCGCCCATGGTTTCTCTGACTATCTCTTTACGAGAGTGGCGCATTTGTGACTCTTCTGGGAGGAATCGAGTCTCAAATCGAATGATCGATCAAAACGACGACTGCCTCCGCGTCGCTCAACATGTTGAACCGAGCGTTGGCTGATTACTGTATGATCATCCGCTGTGGGCAGCGAAAAGCTTTCAGTCAAAAATGACGCGCTCGCCATGCGCGAAGCCCCAAACTTCTCGGAGGCATTGGAGATGGTGTGATCAGGAGTATGAGTGGATAGCGGCTGTATATAAGGTTGAATCAACCACCCGTATTGAATGCCCAATCAGTTCGATCATTAAGTTTTAGAATATAAACACTGACTACTGTTGGACCCTAGAAATATTAAACAACTCAGAGGATAATTAGAGCCAATCCATGAATTCCCAGCAGAGGAGGGATACTGTCACCGTAAAAGCAGCACAGACCTTAATGACGTAAGGCATCAAGCCCCAGATTCTATTTATTCAGAGCCCGTGAACAGCCAATCGCTGAAAACATCAACACTGAATATGGGAATGTTATCTTGCGTCTCCAAGCATAGGAACTTCTGTAACTTACCCCGTAGGGATGAATGTGTCATGACACTCGAGCATCGACCGTTGGAGAGCCGTTGAATATCTACGACGAGCTTGCATGGAATCAAAACAGCCGTGTGTGCATTTAAGTTCGGTGATCCAGAGGCAATCGAAAGTTCTCGGTTGTCACAATTGGAAGATGATCCACAGCAGCACTCTGGTTCTGCCAGACGGTGGCCAAAAACCCCCGGAACGGCAGCCGGGATTTTTTGTACATAGTGAGTACAGCAGGGAGTTCTCTACAGATCACATCTGTCAGGAATGAGGATGTCAAAACCCAAGTTCTATTGCCGGAGTAATCCAACCCGCAATCAATGAATCAATCCATCCACGGATCATCGGAGCTCGCGATGCTCGGCGCGAACTCCGAGCCTACGATAACACCCTGATGTATAAGACACGATCCAAGCCGACTGGCCAACGTCGTCGCGTGTGAAGTTAAGCGCTTGGTTTGTCAGGTCGTTGTAACAACGAGAAACAAGGAGCTAATTTGTTGGAATAATTGATCGTAGTCTTCGATTGCGGATCGAAATCGGCGGTCCCGAATTGGCGGCAGGCCCGGCGCCGGTCTCATTGCTGATTCGTTTTCTTTCCCAGAATCGAGAAAGTGAGATAATAAATATATTTGTGCCATATGCCACACACAAGCTCGGTTGCGTTGTGATTTCGTGTAGCGATGCCAGCATTACCGGATACTTCACGTTTCGCGCCGGGTACCGATCTGTGGAAAAATATATGAGGACCCACGGTCACTGAATCGATTCCATAGGTCGAATTGAGCCTTATCTACGGAAAGGAGCAGCTCGATAGGCCAAGTCGGAAGTTTCGGACCAGAATCCGATGTCAATGGCTCTTCGGCCAGCGACCAACGAGGGAGCTCAGGACCCTTTGTGCCGTGATCAGTTTCGCAAGAATGAGTCTCACGAGCAGCGTCAGGAGGACTCACCGGTAAAAACATTCTTATATTGACCAGAGTCCATAGAGGAGGTTTTTCGACATGCACATCCGGTGAGTCGAGGATGGCGGTGGCAAGGGCTTTGAGATCCCGGGCCTTCGACAAATATCGGCCCTCGGAGCACTGTCACGGAGGAATCTACTTGATTTTGCAGTCAATGTTGCCCAATCTGTCTCAATTCCGTCCGACAATCCCTTTTTCCATTCCAGACCGATCTGCTTTCAGGTCATCATGCCAGGAAAATGAGAGTTCTTCTCCTCAAGAATAATGGCCTCAAGTATCTTGTCAGTCATGACAGCTCATAGTGCAAAACTACGTCCGATTGCCCGGAGACTTTGCCGTGATGTCCTTGCTGTGTTGCTCACAAAGGACAATCTTTGCGATCGCTGATGGGAAGCAGTGGCGTGTACAGAGTGGTCATCGTAAGTCGGAAATTTTCTTACTCTCTCTTCGTTTGCTCATAAATCGGTGAAAAGTTATCCGATTCAGGAATTTCTTTTTGCGTTCGATAGCTTCATCATTTTATTGAATCGATAGGAAACTGAGTTGCGTGAATCGGCTCAAAGATTGCCTTCGTTTCAACTTTTCTCAAAAAAACAGTCGACAAGCTTCTGAAGTCGACCGATCGAATTCGGAAGTGCCAAGGTCGACGCGGGATGGGATGCTGATCAAACGACCGGCATCTACAGATTTCTAGCTCAGGATCTGTGAGAAGGACGGAAGATCGTTTCGACCTTGACCTCAAGATCGACCGCCTGACGAGATCGCTTCCTCTTTCCATTTTGGCCCGTGACTCGTCAGGGGAGCCGAATTCAGAAAATTTCCCGATGGCAGAAAGCTCTCAGATTGGTCAAGACTACCCGACTATGCAGTTGTCGGGTCGATCCAACAACTTTTTTCCCCCCCGAAAGTCCCGCTTTCTCAATTTTTTGAAAAAGGTGTCGGATCGAACCGTGAAGTTCTCTATCAGGTAGTTTGGACCATCGTGGAACTTTTGGCGATCGGAACATTCCCCGAATTCGGCTTCCCTGAGGAGTTACGGGCCAAAATGCAAAGAGGACGCGATCTAGTCAGGAGGTCTATCTTGAGGTCAAGGTTGAAACGAAATTCGTCCTTCTCAAAGATCCTGAGCTAGAAATCTTGAGTTGCCGGGCGTCTGAGCAGCATCCCATCCCGCGTTAACCTTGGCACTTCTGAATTCGATCGGTCGACTTCAGAAGTTTGTCGACTGTTTTTTCGAGAGAAGTTGAAAGGAAAAAAAAACAATCTCTGAGTCGATTTGCGAAATTCAATTTCGCACCGATTCACGAGGACAAAAAGGTGCGCAATCCTTCCAGCTATCGAACGCGAAAAAAAATCTATAATCGGATAGTTTTTCACCGATATATGAGCAAAAGGAGAGAGAGAGAGTAAGGAAATTCCCGAATTACGATGACCACCCTGTACAAGGGCGGGGCGATCAGGCGACCCCCCCCCCCCCCTCCCGCAACTCACGATCCTGTCCCGGGCGCGAATCAGATTCATCTTGATTCCGGAAGAATCCAGTATTCCACTCCAGACGTAGCGCTCTCGTTCCCCAGGGCCGCTCGTTTGAGCTTCAATCGTTCTGGAAGATGCGTACCTTCGCTCCGAGCGAGGAATTAGCATGCACTTTCGTCGCCCCCCCCCCCCCCTTCAACCGAAATTCATGTACACTCCTTTGATGGGACGACGAGGAATGGGATGATCCTCTCGACCCTGACATGGACCGTGATCAACGCTGCTCCCCGCCAAGCGTTTAATCCGATTTCCGATGTATCGGTTGCTGCTGATTATACTCTCGCTTTTCGTAACTCTGCGAAGATCGAACTCAGCAGATTGTGCGGGTCTCTCGCAACACAATCGATTCCGCGCGGGCATCTCAATTAGGCCTGTTATTCGGTTGGACGAAGTATAGACTGGATTATTGCTTCACTGTTTCTTCTTTTCTTCGTTGTTTCCTGGCTGCTTCATATGTACGAGAAAGTTATGAGAGGAAATTCGGTCCAGCTCACGGAGCTGAAAAATTTGGGTCTCAAGACTCTCCCGTCTGCCATTGTCTTTCAACCACTGAGCTCGTTAGTCTCTGAGGGCATCAAGTCTCGGCTTGAGCTCGGAATTCCAGATGCGGAGTCCACCTATCTTGAGTGGTTCCTAGACCATGCATTTTCATGCATATTCTGCTCAACGGGAATGCAGGGACACACGCTCGGGACAGAACGCTTCGTCATTGTGAGCAAAGCTTTCAACCAGAGATTTTGCGGGTACTTGAGGAGTGGCGATACTTTCCGAACCGATAGATGATCCAACGAGCCCCCAGACAACAGTCATTGAGTATCATTACCACGAGCACTCTGAACGACTCGAAGCAGATTACATTCTCATGAGCCAAAGACTATGGGAACCCATCAGTGAGTTTTTGGAGACGACTGTTCCCCAGCCGATGTTCCACTTGTAACGAGTATTTCTCATCGCTACCGAGAGTCAACACTGGACTGGGAGAGGAGAGCACAACTGAGTTGAAGGTACCTGCGGTTTCACAGGATCCCGCAGCCGCTTTTGCAAGTCTTCCCCGGAGTCCGAAACTACTCCACAAGGAATTCCACAGCATTGTTCATTCGAAGGGGAGCTGTCACATATATCGGCGTCCTTCTTGTCTCTCAGAGAGACATAATCTGTGAATCACATGCCAGCTGTGCCGCGTTGTGCGGAGAGGTCCTTCTAGCTGCATGAAGAAATTCTGTATGCGTGTTTATACGTCACAGGTACGTTTCACGTGTTTGGATTGCGTAATTCTGGTTGCCCCGCCGATGGAGCTTGGCCACCGTCCTCATTGGATACCTGGAGTCGCTCAGTCTTCACGAATCAATACGGATCATGATCATCTAGTCACTTCTGAGGCTGTTATCAGGAGCCGAGGGGGAGAATAGCGGGGAAAGAGAACCTGTCGGCGGTCGCAGATGTGTTTCTCCTAAAGATCGTGGTCTGGGAGGCAGACCGCTGAGTCGACCGTCCCGCAGCCACGACCGCCAGCGACGTGCGGTTTGTTCACGTTTCCTCGATCATTAAGATTGAGGGTACTATCAGAAATCATGCAGAGAAATAGACTCCAAGTCTCCTGCACGTTGGCTGATCCTTCTGTTAACGAAGTTCTCACGGAAAGAGATATTCTTATCTTGGAGCTTCGCGAACGAGCATCGTCAGATCAAGCTAGTTCTACCGCCCACAAGGACTCGGATGTCATGGCCTCAAACGTCGATGAGTGTTGAATCTGGGTCTGGGAACCACTTTTTTTCAGAGGAACAACTTTCAGAGGGGACAACCTGAGACTCACGGAAGGAACTGTGAGGGAAGATAAGGAAATGAGAAGATAACGAAAAGAGGAAAAATGAGAAAGGGGAAAAAGATAGAAGAGCCATAGGAAAAAAATTGTCCGCACTTGTACCCTCTGACGCATCTAACAGAGCGGCCATGGGAAACCATGTTTCATGGCACAAGCCACATGATACTCCTCGTCGTTATCGACAAATCGATTGAACTACTGTGAGAGGGACGAAGAAGGCGAGGCAAAGCTCGGAGCGTACAGAAAGGTATCAAAGTCACACATGGCATCCAGGATGGGTATTGCGTGTGAAGTTAGGATTGAGTAGAAATCCAGGTCCGGAGGGACAGAGAGTTGAGAGACGAACAAATTGGCCGACGTCGCCGCTCGATCGCTCGAGAGTGCTGAAGCCAGATTCATCAACCGACTGTTGCTCGGTGGACGCAATATAAGTCATGAGGTGAGGCGCCGGTGCGAGTTCATCTCTCGATTCTTCACCATTCATTACTAGGACGTGTCTCCGGGGGTGGGCGCGGCCCCCATGAAGGAAGAAAGTTTTCTGGTCGTAACCATCGGCTCGTTCCAGCTAAAGTAATCGCAAGCATTTCGATGCCTGTCTGCCCGAAGGTGGCCCCCATATGAAAAATTCACGGAACACAGGACTCGGTCAGGAGCCTACGGTATTTGTTCGGAATATTGTTTGTAGATCTGTTCGGGGATGATGTCAAGAAATGAACCCCAGCCTCTTTCCAGCGGAAAAAAACAAGCAGTCCAAGCCCCTGAGGTCCCTCTCTTCCTCCCTCCCTCCGATAGACCTACGTCACTGACTTGTATCTTTCTTGTTGAATCGGCATTCTGAACATGGATGAGTTAATCAAGGAGTGCTTAGTCGGAACATAGCGCGAGAAGCAGTTTTCAAGGCAAGGGCAGCTCCCTCGTCCGACTCTTTGCGACACAGTTATCGTGGGAGAGGACACTCGGGTGATTCAAAATTTCGCGCGCCGGTATCGACCGGTGCGGACATTGGTTGAAATCTACGAGCGCCTGTGATTTGCGTTTTGCTGTGTGCTACTCTGCAGGCTGTGGCACAGGAGTATTAGAAGCCCGAGGACGTTACAGTGGTCAAGCGAGTCGAATGGAATCCAGCCAGAGTTCGCTGCTGCTGCGGAAACAGCTCAACGGTGAGGAAACCCGAAACTACGGCGCTTTTGAACTTGACCGGAGGGCTGAGTGTGCTGCCAACAGGGGGTGGCCGCTGGCCGCTCGAACTCGTCTCGGAATTCGGTGGTCACTCGAACTCCTGAACCACGAGTTGTGCTGTACAGCCGACTCAACCCCAGAGTTCGTCGGAAATCTGGTTCGCATCCGCTTGGCGCATACCTCTCCGAGGTCAGGTACTCCTACGCTCCCGACGCCCAGCCGAACGGTCCGAGTTTTGGAGGCATAATTTCGGAGATGTTTTCGGCCGACATTTTCCTTTTTTCTGCCGACCAACCTCAGTCGCATCCGATTTTGACTCAGAATTCCGCTGTTGCTGAAGCTTTGCTGAGTCCGAGTGAACTCCTCCGCTCCCGAGTTTATGACCGCTTGTATGCATGACATGGAAATGTGAACTATTAGGGACCTATTCCCTGCGTGACATAACTCGGCGTGCTGCTCCGAGGAGTCGAACTACTGTCGATTCGAACACGGCAGACTCCACGCGGTCGAGATCGCTGACCCGTTGAAACGAGAGTCTTTTCCCCGAATCGCCCACTGCTATCCGGCTTGAATTCCGAGGCAGATGTGTTCCTCTGCTCGGAAGCGAATCTATAAGGCGCATGATACTCTTCGAACAACGCACGACGCCGCCCCCCGATGTCATCGAGCGTGAAACACCTCTTCGAGAGTCTTTATCGAGAGTCGGTCCGAAACCGCGTGAGACCACGACACTTGAGGATGGGTGCTTTCGCGTTGGATGCTCGAGCGAATCGTAGGGAGTCGTGCAGCCTTCTTCTGACCGGTATCGAGGCGGTAGGTGAACCGATGAACTCGGCTGACTTCCCCGGTCAGAATGCGAACCTAGCTCCGTTCGACTCCGAGGTAGCATCCATTGAGAGAGTCTTCGAGTCGAAAACTCGTAAAACCATGAATTTCGTTCGTCGTTCACTCGATAGCTCGTTGAGCCTTGGTTCCATCTCTCGAAAATCGGATGACGTGTACCGAGCACTGGGACTGCATTATGACTTGGAAACGATTGTGCACGCTTCTCCACGTGAGCCATTGCGGCAGCCATGGGCCCGAAAGCCGGCTGTTCCGTCTTAGAGTCCGAGTCTGAACGCCTCATAGCTTTGGAGATTCAGAGGAAGATGTTCCTCGCGTATCCCAGAATCTCTCCGTTCGAGCGGGAATCGTCGGGGAACCTATCGCCCCCGAGCTGCATTGTTAGTTGTTGGACGCAGCCCAGCCACGTTCTTTATCAACAGGCCGCCGTTTCCTGCGAGGGGATTAGTCAGTAGAAGTTTCCAAGACTCTGTGGGAAGACTGTCACTGACTGAACACTGGCAGAGCTCAGAACTCTCGTACGGAGTTGGGTTCGGTGATAAATTTCTCCCCAGGAAGTACGTAGCGGCTGAGTCGTCTTCGAGACACGAGGACGCCAGAGAAAATTGGCGGTGAAGATCTTTGCGATCGAATAACACTCCTTGTTTCACATTGCAGAGCTGAAAAAGAATCCCGTCGAGGGCTTCTCTGCCGGCCTCATCGATGACAATGATATCTACAAGTGGGAAGTTCTCATAATAGGCCCACCTGACACCCCATATGAAGGGGGCTTTTTCAAGGCACACCTGTTTTTCCCCAAAGAATATCCTCTTCGTCCACCCAAGATGAAGTTCATCACTGAGATTTGGTACGTCCAACAATGGCCTGACGGATCCGTCGATGACGAGGATCTCGCCCGGCTCTGCATTGGTTGTCATGAGAGCCTGAACTGACGATTCCTCCCTTACAGGCATCCGAATATCGATAAGAATGGGGACGTTTGCATTTCCATCTTGCACGAGCCTGGAGACGATAAGTACGGCTACGAAAAAGCGAGTGAGCGTTGGCTTCCGGTGCATACGGTTGAAACCATTCTAATCTCAGTAAGTTTGGCCGAGGTGCCTTAGGAGCTAATCTGTCGAGGGCTTTTGTTCAGAATGAAGCACGGAAGGGAAACTAACAGGGATGCTTACCCGTCACAGGTGATCAGTATGTTGGCAGATCCCAATGACGAATCTCCTGCCAACGTCGACGCAGCGAAAGATTGGCGAGAGAACTACACCGAATTCAAGCGGAAGGTTGCACGTTGTGTTAGGAAGAGTCAGGAAGAATGCTAGCCTCGTACCAGCCCGTCATGCGCACATAGTCTTTGATAGCCGACCATTGAAATCGAAGAAGTGAAGAAACACGTCGAGTTGAAAATCGAATAAACAAAGAAGCAAACAAATAACAAAGAGATTACGAACCAACCAAAATTACGAACATCACGATAACGAGAAGCGAAAAAGACAATTGCAACAACAGCAACATTATCATAAACAGCAAAGACACAATTTGATTCGGACGAGAGAAAATAACAAAAAAAAGGCTCTTTCAAGATCGAGTGGAGAATATCGGTTTGGGGCAATCCAGAATCGGAAACGCCACCACCTGGACCCCCGAAGTCATAGTCACAAGTTCAGAGAGCGCGTGTGTGTACGATTTTCTTTCATATCTACAAACGAGAATTCGGAATCGAGCTGACTCGAGTGCTTTCCGAAATGTTCCTGGTGTGTGGATGAGTTTCACTACTTTCCACCGCCCTTCATCTTCGGCCTCCCTGCGTTCCGCTTTTCTCACCGTCAGTGTGGCAAATTTCTTCGAAGCTCTTCGTTCGTGGGCGAGTCCTGAATTCCTGCAGTCAGTGCGAGAGTTCTCGGCAATCTCCCTGGGAGCAATTCGATACGCCCCTGGAACGATAGTTATCCATGAGGTTCATCGGCCGAAAGTTTTCCTTAAAACGAATGTTTCTCCATTTTTGTATGAAAGATTTGAGTGAATGAAACTGTCAACGTTTGAACCTAGAAGGCTTCGTGTTTTCGCTTGAACATAATGCCGATCGCAGAGCAACACAAAGCTTCATTGCGGGGCAGAGGAAAACTCGACACGCTTCGATCAGCAATGTCGTTCGATGCGAATAGTAACCAAGCATCAAGGGAACAAGTGGAAAATCTCTCGGATATTCGCTGTCAATGCAAGAAGGTGTGTACTCTTCCCGCTACTTCAGGCCGACCCAGAAGACCGTGGCGTCTACTTGGAACTTTCGATTGGGCTCGATGTTGGACGGATCATGAAAATTTCAAGGGAAAAAATGCCATGGTCGGGCTTAACGTTCGGATAGACGGCTGATGGAATCACGCATTATTTTTCTTCCAGCGAGTTTCGCTAATTGAGTGAGGCACGAGCAGCGGCTCTCGATCACAATGAAAACAGGGACGAAAGATGTTCGCACCGTGACGATGATCATCGATTCGGAGCAACTAACGGAGGGAACTTGGACGATCTGCGTGAAGTGCGGAGATTCTTACTGGGAGTCGTAGCGGAATTAGAAATCGCGAATGAAGAGAGTAAGGAAGTTCGCCTTGATCCTACGTTCAGCATTCTGTCTGACTGATGCAGTGAAGAGGCAGTCGGCTAGATCGTGAGATATTTCGTTATGAATTCGGCGTTGGAGGTCGTAATCGAGAACTCCGACGGGGAACTGGAGCTTCATTGATCAAATCGGGCTCGAGTTCTACCAACAACCAGAGCAGCAGCGGTGGCCGCCCTCAACTATTTCTGCCACCAGCAACGGAGAATTATTGCATCATGTGCGTTCTAGGGTCTAAGATCTGCGCTGTAGCCGAGCCGATCCCTCGCCGAGCAGACCCACGATTAAGATACATACGGGAACTTTTATTGAAATGCGTGACCATAAATAGTGCAGTGCGGGGCATGACGTGGGAAAAAAAGGGGATATGTTCAATGGGGCTCAAGCAAGTTGGTTTCGTTGCGGGAGCTCATGCCTCGAAACCGTAGTCCGCGATGACGACAGGGACCCTGGCCAAATTATTGTTGAGGCAAAACGTTCGTTTCAAATCGAACACTTTCCGGGCGACCCCTTGCTGGTAACGTAGCTGACGAAATGCATACGATCACACCTCTGGATTCCTTGGTTCGACCGTTCGCGATGGTTGTTAGGGGGTTTTCTTTACACTTCGAAGGTTCTTGCGAGGCATCAAGGGTTACAGCTCAACGAACTCCCAGCAACCGACTGAGGCCGGTTTCGGATGTCATCGAGTTCGGTATTCATTGTCATCGCGATGTAAAAGGGCATAATTCCGGTTAACAACAACAACCAATAAAAGAGCATATTTTCCTGTACGTGGCGGTTTTTTCTTGCTATGGCGTCTGCCGTGGATTCCTAGCAACTCCTGAGGCGGACGGGTAGAGAATCAAGCCGCCAGGATGTGGAACGGCAAGGGCTAGTCAGTCGAGTATTGAAATTCGGATCTCCACAGTTGTTCCTAGAATGAACGGTCCTCGATGGGTAACCCCTCGGATAGTCTGGTAGTTCGGCCTCAGAATTTCAGTGGGATCAGAGGAGCGAGTGAGCTGAATGAGCTCCCTTGTCGGGAGTCGACATGATGGACATTCCCTATCAATGAGTTGTCCGTCCTACAGGGAAGTCTTTCAGGACTGAATCCATCGAAACGAGGTTCCCTTTTCCCTAGACTCTCTCGGCTCTAGATTACCTGATGTCTGACCAGAAAACACAGGAGGACGGTAATTTAACTCCCATCAATCAGACCCGAAAGTTCATGCATTCATCATCAACGAAATTCCATCTGTTCGAGTGAAGATACGATTGGATGTAGAAATGGATGCACGTATAATGCCTGAAGTCCACCTGGGTTGCAGTTTTCATCAAGCATAGAAGAGCTCATCGATCCTCATTGATTGATGCATAATAATGTCTGAATGTACATGGGGATCACTGCATCCAACGCATAACCATATCAAACTATTCACGAAACGGTACCAGCTTCCTAGAGTTTAGTGTGAGTTGGCGCTGGAACTCACTTGGGCGGCAGATTTCCGCGAACGGCAGATTTTCGAACACCACAGCTGCGCGGGAACAGCAGAATCTCTGAATAATGGAGATCCTCGTGATTTCGCTGATGGACGCCCAACCAGAGCTCAGACTTCGAAGCATCCCAGAATTTCCATGATGAAGGCTGGCTCTTTCGTTCCATATTCAGTAAAAAAAGGAAACCATGAAAAAAAAAATTCTCAAATCACGCGAAGAGAGGGCGCTAATCTGGCTCAGTCTTGGGGCGACTATTTACGGAATCCGTCTCCGCGTTCGTGAATTTCCCAGGGAACGAAAAGCCTGAGATAGCGGTTAATTACCAGCGGCGGCAGAAAATGACGAAACCTTGCTCTAGAAGAGCGGAAGCCTCTATCGCACTCGGTTCTTCGGATCAAAGCCGAATCTCCTCGACGTTCGGCAAAGGATGACATTCTCCAGGGCCTTCCGGATGAATTGAGAACCATCCGGCATGGCTGGTTCTTCCCTGCGGCACGTCTATCCTCCACATGCGGTTTTCAGACACTGCTGCTCGAGGGCATCAAATCAAGCTCTCTTTCGAGATTCGCGGAAGTTACATGGAATAGCGAGCGAAAATAGCGGAACATCAATTTCATTACGAAGAGCGCGGTTTTTCGGGGTTTTCGAATGACGGACCTCCCGACGAAAGGTTTCCAACGAGATTCAAAGAGAGCGTGGGTCGCGTCACTCCTTCCGAGATATAAGCTGAAGCTCTGCCCACCATCTTGGAGGGTGAAAAAAGACGACTTAGTGGTTTCCAGAATATGTGTTCTGAGATTCGGCGGATAATTGATGAATGCCTGCATTCCGTCGAGCCAAGCGGTTTCAAGTTTGGCGGCACGGCGTGTGGCGACAACCCAGACGACTTCGAGCAAGATCAGCGGCTGCTCCGCTCATCATCGAGTTAAGAGACCCGTGATCTGTGGTTATTCGCTCTTGGTTTTTCACCGACCTCTGTGCAGTAGCCAAGATGCTGAGCGCCGTTGGTCGTGTGTGTTCGTCGGTTTTGAAATCCGTCAAGCCTCCAGTGAGCTTGGCAAAGGCCAAAGCTATCCAGGGCAATGGCCTCCCCGCACTTTTCGTCTCAGGTTAGCGAAAAACCGCCGAACGTAGTCACCGACATTAGGCCCGGCGGTGCGCCGAGACCGGCCACTGCGGTCGAGTTCTCTTTTGACAATCTCTCGGTTCTAGTCTCCCACAATTGAGATCAGGCGTAGGGCGAGGTTTCCGGGCGAATCCAATGAAGGTCAATCATGAAATCTGGAGGGAGAGTGGCACGCTTCAAGTTTCGTCCTTAATGTGACCCCGGCGTGGCTTGCTGGGATCACATCACTTGTAGGTTCTGAAACCTCTCGTTTAACCTGCCAGGATACCAAACTGCGATCGATAACCGGAGGTTCCGCGGTGGAAATGGCAGGCGACACTGAGCAGAGCGCGAGTCCCATACGGCTCATTCGACTCAGTGTCGACAAGGAAACCCCGATGACCTTATGTCCCCGACGCCTCAGGAGTGAGATGGATATCAGGGGTGCTGCTGAGAATGCTGGCCGCCTCTGCCGTCGCTCGACAGTCCCAAGACCGTCTTTTGGAAGGTTTCGCAGTTTCCGGAGATGGGTCAAAAGGACAGTTGAGGACGTCAGGTCGCGCTCTCTGAACCGTCCGCGTTGAAGACCGCGGCCAGCCAGCTCTTAGATGGTGCTTATCATCATTGATGCAGCGCTTGGTCATCATCGAGCAGAATGAAACGCATGCTGGCTCGGAGTGGATTCAGATCGCGACATCTGTTCCAGACAACAGGATTGAGTGCGCGAGTTGATTTCTCTGTCGATGGTCACGGCTCGCGGGAGAAATCCTTGCGAGACTCTCAACTTATCCACCATATCGGCACTGTGCTACGACTCTCGGTCGGCGAGACCTCTCGGCTCTAGATTTGTTTTGAAAATTGATGACATCCGCCCGCTCATACACCTTGTGGAAACATCGCAGAAGAACCTCCTCTCTCTCTCTAGACCGTCCACACTCGCGCGGAAATAGTGCGCGATCTCTACTCCGGAAAGCCCCCCTCCCGTGCGGGAAAAAGTTCAAATTGGAATCTAAAATTTTTCCCTCCCTCAGATAAGCGTGGAGCTGCTGCTCAAGCTTCTCAGCCTCAATCGAATGGTCGCATCGTAGCCGTCATCGGTGCCGTCGTCGACGTTCAGTTCGATAATAACCTGCCCCCGATTCTCAATGCTCTCGAGGTCGAGGGCCGGAAGCCCCGTCTGGTGCTTGAGGTCGCTCAGCATCTGGGAGAGAACACCGTACGGACGATCGCCATGGATGGTACAGAGGGTTTGGTGCGAGGCAACAAGGTCGTAGATACCTGCTCGCCCATCAAGATCCCCGTCGGACCCGAAACCCTGGGCCGGATCATGAACGTCATCGGTGAGCCCATCGACGAGAGGGGCCCCATCGAGACGCAACACTTCCTCGGAATCCACGGGGAGGCTCCCGAGTTCGTGGAGATGTCCGTCGAACAAGAAATCCTCGTCACAGGTATCAAGGTCGTAGACTTGCTCGCTCCCTACTCGAAGGGAGGAAAGATCGGCCTCTTCGGAGGTGCCGGTGTCGGCAAGACTGTGCTCATCATGGAGCTCATCAACAACGTCGCCAAAGCTCACGGAGGTTACTCCGTGTTCGCCGGGGTGGGTGAGCGTACCCGTGAAGGAAACGATCTCTACCACGAGATGATTGAAGGAGGTGTCATTTCCCTCAAAGACAAGAGCTCGAAAGTGTCGCTCGTGTACGGTCAGATGAACGAGCCCCCCGGCGCTCGTGCGCGTGTCGCCCTGACCGGTCTCACGGTGGCCGAGTACTTCCGCGACGCGGAAGGACAGGACGTGCTTCTTTTCATCGACAACATCTTCCGCTTCACTCAAGCCGGCTCGGAGGTGTCCGCTCTTCTGGGTCGTATCCCATCCGCTGTCGGTTACCAACCAACTCTGGCCACCGACATGGGCACCATGCAGGAGCGTATCACCACTACAACGAAGGGGTCCATCACCTCAGTCCAGGCTATCTACGTGCCTGCTGACGATCTGACAGATCCGGCTCCCGCCACCACGTTTGCCCATCTTGACGCCACCACTGTGCTCTCTCGTGGTATTGCCGAGCTTGGAATCTACCCCGCTGTGGATCCCCTCGATTCCACCTCGCGTATCATGGACCCCAACGTCGTGGGACAGGAGCACTACGACATCGCTCGTGGCGTCCAGAAGATCCTCCAGGACTACAAGTCGCTCCAGGATATCATTGCCATTTTGGGTATGGATGAACTGTCTGAGGAAGACAAGCTCACCGTCGCACGTGCCAGGAAGATCCAGAAGTTCCTCAGCCAGCCGTTCCAGGTGCGGTTCTCAATATTTCCCATCGAGCTGAATTTTCTCTGTATCCATGCACTGAATTGCTTGCGGTTCCGCTAAAATGTCGGATCGAATCACTCAAGAGTCGATTTTCTCCCTTTCCCAGGTCGCTGAGGTTTTCACAGGTCACGCCGGAAAATTCGTACCCATCAAGGAGACCATCTCTGGCTTCAACATGATTCTCCGCGGAGAACTCGATCACCTCCCCGAAGTCGCCTTCTACATGGTGGGCCCCATCGAAGAGGTTCGCGAGAAGGCCGAGAAGCTCGCCACCGAACTCGGCTCGAACTAATTCGGTCGTCGCTTAACATTAAAACCGAAATGAAAAAATCTAGATTACCATTCAATCAGTAAGTCCTGTCCCGGAGCTCAGGGTCGCTTTTACCATCAAGGAGTATTTTAGCACGAGCTAAAACCAGGACCCCGGCTCAGTTATTGAATGCAAAGCACAAGAATATTTCAGTTAGGAAGCGTTAGGGATGGCAGAAGGCGCCGAGGATGTTCTAAAACGACGGAAAGTCGGACGAGTGAAAGGAATTGATGAGAAACAGGTCAATAAAAGCCCCTTCTGTTTTAACCATCATCGAATTGTTATTTATTCCGGAAGTTCAGAGGAGCTAGACTCACGGCTTCCCGTGACTGATAAACGCGCTAGTGGGTGCGCAGGTCCCAATCGCATTCTCTCTCGTCCGTTCCTGGTAGACGACTCCTTCCAACTATCGTTCACGTAGTTCACGCTCACTGCGGGTGATGGTTGATCGAGCCGGAAGTTTCAGCGGTCAGGGCATTCATGGCAGCGCTCGAACATACATGACAGGACTCGAAGGCAGAATCCCGAGCGAATGCGAGTCGTACATTTGGAACTGGGAATTGCCCACAGTCAGAACAGACAGTCCTTTCTATCTTTCGGGGCCCGGCTCCTCGGACTGCTTTTCTCGTTATGATCAGAATCACAAGTTCGCCCACAACGACCAGGGGACTTTTGTTGGCGAATGTCAGGACCGATCGATGGAGGAACCGCCTTCCCGGCGATAGGGAGACGTTATCATTGTGAAAATTCAACAAAGGTACAGGAGCTCCGAGAGATAGACGTATTACCTCAAATGAGGGGAGCTGAGGTGTTCGGCGGCCGAGGAAGCTCGAAAGAAACTACGTTGGAGAACCCATCGGGTTCGCCGGTGGCACCACGTTCACGTGCGTGGAAACCATGGAAGCTGCACGGGACCCCGTTATGAGGAGGAGCAGAGCCGAGAGTTCGATTCCAAACAACACCGAGAATTCTAAAGTCGATTGCTTTAGTCGTTTGTACTGCATTTGGTTCCAAAGACCTGACCTGAGAATACAGCATACGCCGCTGGCGATGTATGCGAAGAATTCCTGGAAAACAGAGATCTGTTGCTGACTGGAATACGATGTAGTTCTGAGGTCACCCTAGGAAGCTTGCGACGCTGGGGAACCGACTGTTCAAACCGATTGCAAAGCACACTCATCCGTAGCTGCTGACGAAACATTCCCAAGCCGAGCTCGTGTGAAGTGCGAGATGAAAACGGGCGCACTCGAATTATTCAAGGATCATCGCTCCCCGGCCCGGCATACCAGGTCGACGCATTCCCACCGAAGTCGGCTTTCCAGATGAAGAACGTTGTCGTAGATTTATGTCATGTTTGATAGCGCGAACCGGCCAGATCCTCGACATATCTGACGAGATGACCATCGGCTGAACCGAATACCCCAACCTATCCAGCGCCGTCGATTCCCGCATACTATGGTAACACCATCAGTAGGCGCGCATGAATCCGTGCGAATGCTCGTCACAGGCACACAGGATCCTGCTGCATCAGCTTCCGAAGTCTTGAGAACAGAATCGTTGCCGAGAGTACGAATGAACGACTCGAAGTCTCAGAGTAAGCTCTTCGATCAATTGAAGGAGGAAGGGACTCTCATAATTGGTCAGGAGTCAGGATCCGAAATCAATAGATTCGTCTGCTAGGAGGATCTGCTCCGCGAGATGCATTGATCTTGTTCAAGTGAAAAGATTAGCATACAGCCGACTCTGCTTTTTATTCCGGTAAGTTCTTCCTCAGGCCATGGGTAGGTTCCCATTCGCGCCATGTTTTGATGTGATGAAGAGGTCAGTTCCCGTGGGTTACGTAGACTGGACTGATAGGCGCCGGGATCGAGTTGTTCGACATCGGTAAATGAACATGCAATACTTCGCTAAGATTGGCGCTCTCACTCACTTCTCTCTATTATTAAGATCAGATCGATTAGATGGACGGCGTGAACGAATCGCTCCGTATTCTCCCGGAGTCGAAGAAGTCACCTTGCTGAGTGAGCTCCTGCGAGAAGAACGGAACTCTCAGATGGAAGCCACGAATAGAATATCGGATCATTCGAGGTGAGAGTGACAGAACCCTAACACTCGGAGCTGCATTCTTGTCATTCCAAGAATTAAATCATCAGCTTCACTCCGTCAAAAGCGCTCGGTCCGACACAAGGCGAACCCAGGCTGGGGGCCGAAACTCTTCGATAATAATGGGAAGAGTGGATTATATTCTACTTCGATGGATGGAAGTATAACGCAAAGATTCGGACTTTGATTCCGCTTATCAGACACAGCCTCACAGGCTGGGGAACCATGTTGACTGCGTCATGGAAAGCTCGCGACGATAATAATCATCATCATCATATTCCTTGCCCCCACCCCTCCCGGGGGAAACTGGGAACGCCACTGCCGTCCGAGAGAAAAAGTCCCAGAGGAAGTTCCTCTTGACAACAATGCGTTTTACAGTCACCTGTGTTATCCGCATTTCAGACGCGAAATCCTTCTTTTCGAGGAGGTAGACAGTCAGGTAAACGAGCACCGCGTTCGCAGACAACCCCGCCAAGAGGTACATGATGGGGTCGTAAGAACCAACTTGTTCTCTGAAAAATCCTGAGAATAGATCGACGTCGTAGAAATGAGGAATGAGCGGCAATCGAAGGCTCATCGTGCGTTTCTGATTCCGCCTTTCAGATGATGATTCTTGGAGAGGTTCACGAATGCGGTGGGGACCTGGAAGAAGCCGATACTTACCGATTGCTTTGGGTCGAGTGAGCCCGAGCAAACCTCCGAAGAACAGGTACCATCCATAAGCGAATGCGACTTGCTGGAGACCCAATCTCTCCCTCACTATCTCTGAGGAGCGAAACACATCCACGCCATTATCCATAGAAGAAGCACGCTCAGCTGCGATAAATGCACGAAACTCGAGGATAACAACGGGTGGAAAACTTTGAAACTCTTACCTATGAAGAGAACCACAGTGGAGCCGAAGAGCCATCCCAGAAACGCTACGAGACAAAATATGGCAATCGAGTTGCTGGTCACGCCCAGCGAGATTAGGCACAGCGCCTTCAAGGTGAAATTCAGCATGAAGAGATGTTCTCGAGCGATAAAACCTGTGGTTTCGATCATTCAATTGAGTTGAACTCCGTTTCTCGGGTCCCTGACGGAGCGATCCTGGCAGCAGGAGGCGTGCCGCCCGTCGCACCATCGTTTCGCGACCGAAATTCCCGGGTTGAAAGCCATTCGAATCAACTCTAGTTGGGAATATCGCGTTCCGAACGTACCGCCGTCCGTGATCCAGGTTGAACCCAACCGCGCAAGCAGATCGGTGCTTGCAAAAACTCCTATCAAGTTCCTCGCGGCCAAGGGATCGAGATTCTTATCTCGACCGAAATCTTCCATCAGATTCAACAACGTGGAGAGATTTAGGCTGAAAGCTGAGTGTGAGAGTGCCATGATGTAGAACCTGTGAATTAGTCGTCCGGAGAAGCATCGTGTTAGAATACGGAAAGCGAAGATTATTGAGGGTGGCTCGAAAACGGGGGTCTATTGAATCTCCCATCGCGCGCGCTGTAACGCTCACCATTTCTTTTGGAACACTTGGAGAACTGACGACTTTTTCGCGATGATGGATTGGATGGACAGTTGGGACACAGAGCTCCGCGTTGCAGAGGCATTGTCGTCCATTGACAAATGCGGTGTGTCCCTGCGGACCTGGGTGAAACAGGTTACGGAATTAAGGAAACTCTGAGACCGTTCAGAGCGTCGAAATCCGTGCTGTTCTCAAGTCTGAAGGAGCTCCTCGGGCTGAACTCACCCGATTCCCGCTCAGCTGACGCAGTACCACTATAGGGATCCTCTTGCCGGAAGGATTTATGTCTATGCGCTCCTCAGATGGCTTTTCCATTAGCGGCACCTTCGGAAAGACGAACGGTCAGTGTCGAGGAATAACGGCAGCGCGCCAGCGGGGTTTCTGAAGGCGTTTGGGGCGCACCGAGTGCATTGCAAAGAGAGAGAGATGTCTCACTCTGACAGCTTGAGCTGCTGGCTTCGCAGGTGGAGGCGCTTCCGGTATGTCGATCGTGAACAGCAGCAGAGCGGCGGGGATCCCTTGCATGCTCAAACCAGAGAAGAGGAGCAACATGCCCGAGAACTCATACCTCTCCAGACAGAACTGCATGATGGACGGCGCGACGATGGACAGAATCGAAGATCCCGCCATGTACACGCCGACAGCAGCGGTACGGTACCTCAGGAAATACGGGATCACGAAAGCCCCCGCGAGCGTTACAGGTATTCCAGCCGAGCTTCCTGAGAAAGATAACAAGGTGGAGGTGTCGCCTCGATGCCGTCCCGAAATGTCAAGAAGACTCTTCCCACCCTGAGGAAAGCAAAAGCTCCTTACCCAACAGAATCCCGAGCGTGAAACTGAGTTGCCACACGTCGGTGGCGAAAGTTGAAAGAATCACCGCGAAGCAATTGAAACATGTCGAGAAGAGGAACAGTTTCCTGATCGGGATCCGCTGGCTCAAAGTACCGACCACAGGTCCTATGGCACGAGGAGCGTCGGTTGAGCTTTGAATCTTCCCTCACCGTTCTCAGATATCGTATGTTTGCAATTTGTTCTTGGACCCACCGCTGAAACAGGACGACACGAAGAACGCGGTCAAGGGCCAAGCAGCTTCCTCACGTGACAACCCAACGCGCTCGAAAAAGCCGACGTATAGGATAGAAGAACAGCGGAAGACCCAGACCGAAGACGTGAGGATGACGCACACGGAGATTGCTGCAAAGCATCAGAGAAAGAATGCGGGGCGAGCGTTAAGAGACTGCTGATCGATCGAACACTCCAGGGGAATAGGTAGATTCCTCACAGGATTTCTCTGAGAAATTGATATCCATCTTCTCTCTCGTGAATCCCGGTCGAGCGGTTGCCTCGAATAATGAGGGAATCGCAGTCCGACGAACCTCCCGGACTTTTCCACATTGAGCAACGTAACCATCTCGTCGCTTCCCGGCTCGTGGTCTGAGCGTGTTGGCTATCGCTCGTGAGATTCACGTAGATCCTCAAGGAGAAACCCTCTCAAGCCCAGAGCTGGCGAGTGGAGCCACGCGCGCAGTATAACAGAGAACGAGCCTCTGAACAACCCGAGGACTGGTATGAATCTCAATTGGAACGTTTCGAGTCAAGGGTCCACCCTCTTGACGACCGGCGTGTTCTTTACAGTTTTTCGCTTTCATCGGACCACACACGCATACTTCCAAGGTCGATCCACTTGAGTTTGTCCCTGTCAGACAAAACCGACGTCAAGGGTAATCCAGTACTGTGCTCAACGATGAGTAGGCCATCTTGAATTCCTGAATCATGCTCAAGGTAACCCTGTGATCCCAGTTATGATGTTCGACAAAAATATTCGAGGGTCACGAGCTCTCGCTCATTTTGCCAAGAGACTTTGCACGTGTCCCATGAACACTTCGCCCTGAACGATGGGGGAGAGCCTGTTTTCATGATTCTCTTCGGAATTCGAGACAATTCCTACCAAGACTCGCATCTGGGGCAAGCCATCTCTTCACGGATGCGGTCACAATGAGATAAAAAAAAATCCTCCACAATTCTCTTCAAGCCTTGGGCTCAGCTAGGTTTTCTACAAATGTTCGTGATCACCCGAATGATCTCTGATCCGTTCGCCGAATCCAAAACTGACGTTTGTAATTTTTTCGTAACGATTCATCTCGGCGAACATCGAAGGTTGTAGACCATCGCATCGGGAATGCTATCGCCGAGCGGTGTCAGCGGCTCAGACATTGAGTTCTCCTGGATCAACATCCCGATCGATGCTGTTCACATCAGAAACAACTCGACTTGAGGAGAAAAGCGACTGAAGATGGAAGCCCTAAATTTTGAAATATTTTTCCCTTCGTTAGATCTAGGTGGAAACGGCTGGAGCGGAAACACGAAGAGAACGTACTCTTCGGAGATTCAAGTTTGAGCTCGAGAGAAAGTTCTCATGACCAACAACTTACCCACAATCCAGCTAGAGGAGCTGTCAAGTTTGACCGCCATCGCTCAAGGGAGTGAATTCACGATACTTGAAGCGTTGAGGCGGGCTCCGACGTTTACGCAAATCGGTTCCGGTCCCGACTGAGTGATGTACCCCGGTCGCTCTCAAATGCTCCGAAGTCCAGAAACTGTACGCCGAAGGAGAAACCGGGCATCAGGCTCAATAGACAGCTATCTGGTGAGTCGCTTACATGAACGCACGCAGTCCGAGACGTAAAGGAGGAGGATAGTCATCTCGAGCACTTATCGAGAGCCAAACTCCCGTGGAAAGCCGAGTATCCACTGAAACCCAAAGGCGAGTGGACAACGCCACTTGGAATGCCCGTAACGTAAGCCGTTCCGCACAACAGAATAAAGCAGAGCGGGCTGATGGACGTTGCACCATGTGTCTGGGATATCAAGAATCCGTGAATCGGAAAAAGGAAGTTCGCGCAGTGAGCGGACTCGCGACAGACGATTCACCGCCTCCCTTTCTCTAAAGCGCTAGAGGGTTTTGAAGCGATGGAACGCGAATCCGACACTGACAGCACGTCACCCATTAGACAAGGTAGGACGATAAAGCCCATCTGTGAGAGGGCTCGTTCGTGCGACGCGGGCGAGCAGGGATGCTGTATGAACATGTCGAGATCGCCATACTTTTTCACAGTGTAAGATTCATCGTGCCGTAGCTGTGAGTTTCCGGATGGAATCTTCACCGCATGCGGGCGGTGGGTTATTGCGTGATTGTGGCGTCGGGGCGAAGCATCTCGAAAAATGTAGGCCGTTGCGACCGGGTCGTCGTCGAGCGGCTCACTGCGCGGGCTCTGGAGAGTTTCCACCTCGACTCCTCACTCCGGTACGTGTGGGTTTTCAAATTAGTAGAGGAGAAGTGAAACGAATCAAAGTTCATCGGATGGGACTGTTTAGAGCCTCGAGTTTTCTCATATGACGTTCCGTGAAAACTGAGGCGACGGGAGAAGTATTCATCCTTGTTGCAGCTGGTTTATCGCTGGAATTTATCGGGATGTGGCCTCTTGTAGAGGGACTCCGAACACTGTTTGATATGAAACAAGCTGGTTGCCATGAGCTCTTGAAGGGCAATGTGGACACAATTCTTATTTTGTTCGGTGAGGCATGAGTCCCTCGTGACGAAGCTCGTTTGACGGGGAATCTCGGGATTGTGGAGTTGACAATCCCGATGAGTCGCTCGTCGTTCCATGCTGCTCCCTTTTCGCCTGAATATATCTCGAGGCTGAGATCAAAATGGTATTTGACACTTATGTACTGATAACTTCTTACTGGTAATTTATACTTTTTCCTCAGCATCGCCTCGACCCGAAACCGCTGACTCGCTCCTTGAGGGCATCCCGACTCGCGCGACTCTCACGCCAATGAAACAATAGGAATGTCAGTACGTCTCGGGACTTAATGCGATCCTCTCGTATGTGTTTCAAGCTAATCGAATACACAAAGCTCGAGAAACGATTTCTGGGCCTGCGGTGGAAGCTCTGAACATTGACATGAGTCAGACAGTGGAAGAGCCGGAGAGATACCGAACTTGGCAGATATCGAACTCAGTTCAGGACGAGCTTCACAATAGAGGAACTTCGCGATGAGCACACCTCGCGGAACGATTCTGAAAGACCACAAAGACAGAGAGAAGTTGAGAATATAGCCATCTGGCAAGTTCATCATCTGACGAGGTCGCTATCTGACAACCTCACTACCTGACAAGTTAGTTTTCGGATGGATTGTTCATTCTTCATGCGGTATTTCAGGGTGAGTGAAAACCCATATAGCGGATCTGCTCTGCATGGCTTCGATAAATTACGGCCAGGACGATCGTTCATTTGGTCGGCGTTCTCGGGTTTGTCGCTGCCGGCGGTTCCCGATTTCTTGTTAACTCATCCGAGGGCATCTTCCAGACAGTCGAGCGCTGTTGTGACTCCGTAGTTCAGCGGATACGCCTGCATTTGCGCAGATTGATTGTCCAAGATTCACGGGCGACTCCCGTATGCCAGGCGAGCGACGTACAACAGAGAGACAGTCTCATCTCGAGCCGTAATGATCCCAAGTAATGAGTCCTAGAAACGATCACCAAACTCTTACCGAACTCCGCGACGGGCTAAACTGAAGCTCTCGTCAAGCAGATTATTGGCCACCGGAGAGCGATTCCCGTACTTCGTCGTCATGCAATTGATGGCCTGGACTCGATCCGAAGAGCTCTCTGCGGTCCCCAGAGATCATGTCCATCATCGTCTCCATTTCTTGTGCGATAGCCAAGGTTCCCATCCGCGTTGGCGGCCTTCGAGGACGATTTTCCACAATATCCATGGAACATGAACCGATACTCTGTGGGGCGATGCGTTTCCTGATTATTCAAACGGAGCACTGGGAAATTGCTCCACACTCCAGATGATTTTCCGTGGAGCATACTCTGTATTCGAGCGTCATACTATAACTCGAACTATGTATAATTCCCACAGCAGTGGAATATGACCGCTGCATCTACAAACAGGCTCCTCTCATCCCAACGGTCAATCCACTCAACATTATGAGAGTCTTTACGAGCATAACACAGAGTCATACATTGAGCTAATTGTATTTGATGACCCTCGAGTTGATCCATTATTCTATTAGGCACTTCGTCCGTTCATATCCCAATAAAGAGGCAGAGCGCCCTTTGGGAGAACTTAATTCGCTCCTGTCAAAGGTGTCTTGGTGACTTCACAAGTGCCTCCGTTTTCCGATGCAAGATATAACAATATGACCCAGTAGTCCTTCCACATATTTTGCGGATTTTCATGGTATTCATTGCATCTGCATCACAATGTCGGGTTTGGACTCGGAACATATGCGTCTTTGCATCGAAAAATACTGTATGCGTCGGAGAATTCAGGCTCCCGTTACGCTGAGTCATGTTGGTCTGCTTCGAAGATTGAATCTCGTGACCTTATTCTCGGCATGTTCGAAAAGCAACGTATTCGCGTAAAGCCACGTCTTATTATCTTCCTGTCAGCCACAACGGATTCCAAAGGACATGTATGGATGACCAGCTTGCGCGCAAGGCTTGCTGATGAGCGAACTGGAGGGAACAAGACAAATCTAGAACAATAGGAGGGGAAGAGGGACATGGACCCGCCTGCCCACCAAACGGTCTTCGGTATGGAAACTCCCAGACCAACCTGTTAGACGCAGCGAAACTCCTCTTAGAATGATAGGCCGATGCGTTAAACCATTTTTGGGAAAGATACGATGTAGGATGATGTGTTTTTCCTATGATGGGGACTCTCTTCCTCGGGTACGATGAGAAGACTCGGAGCCCAATCATCAAGGTTTCCGAACAGCCGCACTGGAATCGATCCGAAGAGTTGCGGGCTAGCTTTCTCAAGATTGCCACCCAGTTTCGCAAAACCAGTGGCGGATCCAGCTTTAGTGCCTTCCGGGGCACACCTGTCAATATGCGTCGCTTCCCCCACTCACTATTTTTCCTGTTTTAACTATGACAGCGGTTGATTTGTTTCAATTCTTCAGTTGAATTCTCGAGCTCTGCTCACTCGTACAAGCGCATAATATCGTCAAAAAATGTAATAAGATCATACTCTACGAGCTTCCACGGCGGCGGAATTTCGTATGACGGACTGAAAATCGGTTTCCTTCGCTTGCTCTTTCCGATGCCGGCGAAGGTTTGGTCAGGCACTCTCTCCCTCCCGTGTCAACGAGAGATGCGACGAAATTAATTTCAGTTTGCTGGAGGATCTTTCGCAGCTGGCGATAATGACGGCTTCTCTGTGAAAATGTGTGTATCTACGCGAAAGATGTGAACGCCGCCACAAGCTGCTCGCTGACCGATCGGATGACACTTTTCGAGCCGTGCGATTGAGAAGGTGCAAGCACCACCGGGGTAACGGGAAGGCACAGTATGTTCTCACTTCCGATCGAACCTTGTAGCGATGTATACGAACTCAAACTTCTGAGCAGTCGGCACGAAAGGATTCTCTCGGAGCGCGGATCGTGAGAGATGGTGCGTTTTCAGGAGAATCGATGAATCATAAAAGTAAAAGACCCCTGTAGTCGGCGCTCGAGGCAAGCACACCGAGTCCGACCTTGGCTCCTTATGCGAGGGTTCATGAGCTGGAGCTCGGGTATCCTGTCCCAGTTTTAACCAAATGACCAAACGGGCGGGTCCAGCATGCTTGTGATAAAAGACCCGAGCAGTTCATTTGGTGCTTCGTCGTAGCGTTAGAGCTTGGCGGATGAATAGATCGACTCTCATGGAGCTATTCCTGTCGAAATGGACTCAGGCAGTTTTCTGAGAGCTGAATCTCGAGGACCCAGTCAAAGAGTGAAACATAGTCGTAGCAGTGCGCACTCTCTCTAATGAAGAAACGAGTGAAGAGAATGGAACGGCGTTTTGCACGGCGATGGTGAGCAGAAAGGCCGAGTTTGGGCTGCTTGTTTGATAATAGCCAGCTAATCATCAGTCTGGCCGGCGGATCCAAACCGGCGGTGTGCCCCCAATTTATAGTGCAGCCAACTCGTTCACTCGGTGGGCGCCTTATTTCCTTGATCCGATTAAAAGATTCCTTGGTGCTCCAGAGTTTTCCGAAAACTTGCCGATTGCAGCCTGCTCATGTGATGGAGAAACATACCGCATAACCCAACCATACAAGAACTCGAGCAATCCGCAGCGGTCATTGAACACTCAACGGAAGAAGATAAGACGAGAATGGTCGATCCGGGTCGGAGCGCGCACGCCTGCGGATGTAGATGAGCCCCATCGAATCGGACGAGTTACCCTCTTGGGATGACTCGCGGGTGGATACGACGTAGCTAGCCACCTAGTGACACTCGCATGACAGCTTGAATGAGTCCTGACTAGAATTCAATATATCCCAGACGCTGAACCGACGGAAATCACCAACTGGACGAGCTGACCGAAATCATTATGCGCAGCGTCCAGACCCGAGCGCCCGCGGAGCTCCTCTTCGGCAAGACTGATTGCGATACTCTCTCGTTCCAGTTTTCCCTCCTCCGGATGGAAGCTGGGACTCTATTTTTTCCGGAGCTCGATTTCCACGACCCACTGAATCGGTCCCGACTTGTAGCGCTCACATTTTGGAGATGACATTGACCCCCGGTGCGCGATGCCAAATGCTTCCCTCATCCGCGATTTGCATTCGGAGGCGAATCCTGACAGAACAAACTCTCAGAGTCAGGTGCCATGAGCGAGGCCGACTCAGGGATGTGTTCTGGTTCCGGGAGGAAGCTGGGTCGTCTGTATGCAAAGTGACCAGGGAGTTACTCGTGGGGATAAAAAACAGACCCCCAATCGAAAGCAGAGCGTACATAAATTCCGAGGGACGTTGCTGGTGTCGAATACGAGTCCCTTCTCGGAGTTTCGTTCAGTCACGCCGACACCGAATTCGACACCGAATCCGCTGATGCTTTTCTCGAGCAGATTGCATACCTCACTCTAACGAAGATCCCATCTACGAGCTGGCTGCTCACAGTCAACTCTGTCGAATCGATCCGCCACGCGATTCGGATTCAAGAGCAGTCGAGGATTCGCACGCGTATGCACCCGTGCGAACGGGCAGCCACGCATGCATGCGGAACTGTGATTATCCGATCACGCCAAGCAGGTAAATAATCGTTCCTGGATTCAGTGACTGGAAGCGAGGTATGAACCGGGTGCGCCTGTTGGTTTGGCTCACGCTCAGCTGGGAGCTGAATTCCCACCGCCCTTATGTTTCCTTCGTTCGGAACTCGGTTTCCGACTCGATCGCTTCGCAAATTGATTATGGAACCGACGAGCGTCGATCAGACGTCTTGAGAGAGGAAAAAAAATTGCAGCCGCGGATTCAGTCCTCCAACTTGTTAATGTTCGCTTCCTTCTTTCAGGGCAAACCTGAATGCGATCAGGCCGGCGGGGTCTCACCTTGGCACCTCGCCAACTCTTTGAGGAGGCTCTGCGAGGCACTTATTGACGTTCGTGGGTCCCTCAGCCTTTTTTTCCGCCGTGAGGGTACTCCGTCTAGCTGGGGGGCCATCGCCATAGAGCCCGCGATTCCGAACCCGGTATAATTTACGTTAACTCTGCCCGAAACGGGTACTCCTCCACACGGATTATTCGGGACTCTGGCTGGGAGTCTTTTGGGACGATTCGGAGTTTCTCGGGCCGAGCTTTCTCAAAAGCTGAATTTCACGGTCGAGCTGCCCCACAGCAGTTGCGAAAGCAGTCATGCTGTACACTGCGAACAAGGGGTTTTAGGATTTCCGTCGGAATTATCATCCGCCCGATGCCTGCGTTGAAATGTTCCGAGCTTGCGTATTCAAACGTTCTGATATTCGATGCAAAGGATGACAGGCTCTTTGGTCGAGATAATTCTCGTCGCAGGTTTCACGTTTTTCGACGTGTTGCGAGCTGCCAGCCACTGGATCACGCTACGTAGAATCGAATCAGTCGTTCCATATCATTCGCATCGAGACTAGGCGGCTGAATCCGCGGGTTTCCAGTTGGCAGATCAAGCTATTCAGAATAGAACACCTGTTTAAATATGAGCGCGAACGCCACGGCTGTTGATATTTTTTGTAGCCAAACCGTTCCGCTGATTTCTGGGAGTCACGATATTTTCTCGATTCGGTAGGCATTTTACGGAGAGTCGAATTTCTCAATAACGTTCGATTCTCTCGTCGAAGATCGTAGATGACGAGCGTTCCCATCCACGGGCTTGTCTTCTGTTGTGGATGCAAAGGTCCGCCTTTTGAGACTTCTGAAAGCTCATCCCGAGTCTGAATTTCAGCTTGAAGCACGTTCCGGTGATCTCGGACTAGATCATCGGTCAATAGCATTCGGATTGCAAAACCTTGACGGGATCGACCATCGCATCCGTCTTGAGCGGGCAACTCCTGCCGGACGGAATCGCAGAACAATGTAGACGTTGAGTTATGCTCCGCTCCGAGAGTTCACGTTCAGAACAAGGATTCCCCCAGCGGCTCCTCTCCTGGCGTCACGTCGACTTCCGTATTGTGGTTCGAAGACTGGTCGAGTGACATACGGGCGGGAACCGAAGCTGCGCTCAAACACAACACGACACGATTCTCAATCTGACAACAGAAGACGCCGTCCTCTTTTGGGGATTTTCCGAAATAGAATCCGGAGGAGAGCGAGAATTCTCTTTGAGCCTCCATTTTGTCTCGCCCCTCCCCTACCTGATATCTTTTTCGTTGGAGCACATTATTCGGCTCTCATCTCTTCTCCTCCCCGGGAATCTCGTCGGGAACAAGTGGATGGCCTTGGATGATACCTAGGGCCTTAGCCGAGGCAAGTCCCAATCAAGATGGACTCAGTGAATCAATGCTCGATGGCTGAATTTTTCAGTCCTCATCTCAGTGAGGCTACATCCATCGATCTGTTTATCCTTCCATCCTTGTGTCCATTAGTTGATGGACGATGATGACAATAAAAAGCCTGAGCTCCGGGGCCTTAATGATCGATGTTGATAGAAGGCCAAGCAGTGCATCATGGGCATAAAGCTGTTCCTTCACGAGTTCGCCCAAAAAAAGCGTTCACGATGGAGAGTTGCTCCACACATGAAATTTTGAAGCGCGTATCCGATGAAAGGAATGTTAGCAAGAGAAATCCGTCGTCCAATGCATCTGAGTGCTCATTTTCCTCCGACGGAGAACCTCAACAACGACTGATATGCAAAGCTAAAGCGTGTCAAGTATGTTTTCCCCGAACGCGTGTCACTCGAGCTCGGGAACGTCGGTTCATCGCGATGGCAGAGGCAAAAAGTCGGACGGGAAAATCAGACTCTTTAAGAAGTGGCTCCTACCGACCAGTGATTGGGGAGACAGCTGCACCAGATCACACGTCTCACTGTTTGACGGTCCCATCGGGTGCATTTCCGGTATGCGAGAACCATTAGTGGCGATGACCGCGGGCTAATTTAACGTCGACCAAGAACGAGTTGGGAATGCGGAGCGAAGGCGCATGGGGCAGAGAACGAGGCGACAGCACTCCGGAAGTTTAGATGATGGATACGGGATGCATAGGAGACTCAGAAGAAACCAATGAATGAGATAATGAGAATGATCACTGGAGCTAGGAAGTTCAGGCATTCATCATTTTATACCTCCCAGCTACCCACATCGGACAATGAATAGAAGAGTTTCTGATGGTTCCTGAGGTTATCAGTTCTCATGGCAACAACCCATAATTCATTAATCGATCCATACATCTACCCATAGATACGTCGATCGATGGATTGGATGAGCAATGAATAATGCCTGAGCTTCGCAGCTCCAATGATCACAGACAGGCAGCAAAGTTTCATGTGAGCCTGAAGTTTGTACAATACAATTAAAACGCTGGTAGTACTCCCGGAGATGGGCATTCTGGTCCTCAGATTCAGCCAGAGATCATCTCCGTGGTCAGGAGCTCGCGCAAGAGCTAAGAAAGTGCAAGGAATGCAGAACAGCTAGTAAATGCCTAGCGATTCATTTCGGGCATGTTGGATGCTTTTCGGTACTCGTTGTGTCCTCGGACGATGGATGTGTTCATCGGTCCTGAATCCGTGTACGAATCCGCTCTGAAATATGGGTGCGGGAATGACTGGGTCTGCGACTCATTTTCCTCCTGGGGAAAATCTCGAGCGCCGTTGTGAGCCCCAGTGACCGATTCAGATACTTCGGAAGGTTTCCATGATACAATGTAACGGCTCATAAATACTTGCATGCTGAGAATCCGGCAATCCGGGTCGGATTCGAGCCAAGTCTGTGAAAACATTTCGAGTGCCGCCGCATTCCACGAACTACCCACACTCCGGTACCCGGGGTGCCGCGGCGCCCCTTGCCCCTATGGGGCTACCGGAGACGCATGCGCACTCGAATCCGGACACAAATCCAGACTCGAATCTCGGCCGAATTCGGATCGAGCTCAGATTTGGATGCGCATAGACATCCGATTCTATGGTCGAGTCCGGACTCGGATCCGGAGCCGAATACAGCCCAGATTCGGATTCGAAAGTTTCAGGATGGCCGGATTCATGCTTACTCATGCCACTCGAGCTGACAGCTCTCCTTTTGTCCCCCACGCTCGGGACGGATGACGACTACATTCCCATGATGAGGGTAGTGTCTCCACCCAGAGGCTGGGCACTACAAGCTCATGGCTCGGAGAGCCTCCATTTCTGAGAGTGTTTCAGCTAACTTCATTCATGCAATGTATGCTCCGCTGGTAGGAAGAGTGAATTGCGTGGCCGATAGGCGGAGTCTGCGGCCGTAATAACGTGCGAGTTCGTCACGGTGTCTGTGGCGAGGTATCGGGTGTGCTGGAAGAATGCACCTTATGGGCCGCGGAGTTGGAAGGTGCAATGCCGGTTGGGGACGTGGACGTTTGTGAGCTGCGGGGTTCCGCCGCGTCGAAATGAACACGGCTCCGTCCGCCGCTTTCATGGTTCAACCGTTGGCTTGGGAGCCGCTGGTTCCCGATTGTTCGCTCAGCTTCATTGGCTCTCAACCAAACGGAGATTTGATTTATCTCGATCTTCCATGTGCACATGTGGTCCCTTTCTTTCCGGGGGTGTGTCGTATCGCGTTCGCAGATCTTGTCGCTCCCAGTTTGTCGGGGTCCCCCTCGTCCTTTGCGAAACTTCATGTTTGCTGTTGGGTGTGAGCCCGATTCGGATGGGAATTTCCTCTGGGGGAAGTTCTTCCCTCGCATCCCAAGACTACGTGTTTGTCCGTTCCGGTACTCCAGATCTTGAACAGTGGAAATCGATGGAGGTTTCGAAGCTGCTCTGTCGAGTCTCGTTTTTCATCATTCCTTCCCTGGTTAACTCCGACTCCAAGACTTGGTTTCCTCGGGAGTGATCGTACAATCCGGAAGGAGCAGCATCCTTTTTGGCGAGATGGTATCGTGAGGTCCCCAACGAACAACCTGGCGGGCGTTGGTGGTTCTCGAGGTTTTCCAGGACACCAGAAGAGACGTCATGAGAGTTCATGAGAGAGAAAATGAAGGATTCTGTTCCGAAGGGGGGAGGAGCGAGTTATACTTCATTCTCCCTCGAATTTCACGAGAACGGATAGATCAAGGCATAGGACAACAGCGAAGACTGCCAAATGAACGGGTCGCGTCCAGCTTCCAGATGGACGAACGTGATGACAAAGGCCAGGCTTGGTAATGCTCGCTACTTGAACACGTTTGAAACCGATCGCGTCGCGGGCTTCCACCGCCAGCTGGAGCACGGCCAAGCGACGGAATGGAGGATTCCAGTTTCTGTCGCATTGTCGATGTCTCTCTATCTGTCAATCTCAAATCATTGCTCGGGCTGAGGAAGATTCCTAAAAGCTGACCTACTTGAGCTCGTTATCTCGACTTTTGAGGGTTGAGGCTTGCAATCTTTGCCTTCCCACGTCATCGATGTTCACTCCGACAGACGAGAGGAGTTTGAGAAAAATCAAGTGAGCTTGGCATATTCTGATGTTTGAACATGTGGCCTGGAAACTTCTGACTTAAGCTGTACAGTCCAGGATCACATCGGAAAACATCCAGGAGTCGAAACGGAAATCCTCCGAAACACTCTCGTTGAATAACTTATTCAAAGCTTGAATGAGTTATATTTTATTTTCTGGAATATTCTCCAGCTGGAATATTTCTTTTTTGGCTCAACGGGAATCTACAATAGAGGCTTCCTTTGCTGAAAGGGAACACGGAAGCGGAGCAGAGCTTCTGGGACGGGGTAGCACGATTGAGCTCCTCCGAGAGCCTTATAGCCGGATTCGTTAGGTGCAACGAGCGCTTCTCGAATGAGCACGTTCCACTACTCAACGATGCAAATGATACAGGATCGAAAACGATCGGGCGATTCAATCGCTGACGTGGATTAATAGGCACCGACGTGTTTTCCTGCGGGAGTGGTGTTTTCCTCTTGGCCGTCGGAAGAGCTCTGGGAGCGTGCTGAAGCCTCCTAATCCATCCCAGGGGTCTCGGTCCAATCGGCAAAGCGAGGAGCGACTTTTATTGGGCTTCCTACCGGTCAGGTAACCACCGCGAAACTTGTTCTCCATGTAACAGGCTCGGCCAAAGCCCGGAGTGCTTCTGCGAACATTGGGTCCGTGGTCACAGGGTTCTCCGGCGGGACGCACTCGACGAGGAAGGCTGAACCCAGTGAACCACGGAAATCCTTGATCTCTCGAAGGCCGCTCTCATTTCAAGAAGTGACAGAAAGAACATTTCAGAGCGGAGCCGCGCCAGGAACGGATGTCTCAGTTCCAGATAAAAAAAAAGTGTTTTGCGCAGACGCTCTGCGGGAATAGCAGGAAACTCGTTCTCGCTGAGCTTCTCCATAATTACGATCGCTGATTCGCCAAAACGGGGCCCCCGCTCACGAGAGCTGCGATTCCTCCCCGCTTCTGCCCCGCTTATCTCAATTGTCCTCAGACCGGGAGCGGCCGAGCTCCTTCGATAACAACAAGCGGTTTCCAGAGATTTTGCAGCGATTCACGGAGGTCACTGAGAGGCTTTCCGGCTGGCGAGCAGCGCGACCTTGACCCAAGTGCTTCAAGATGAGGGCACCGGGAACTCACTCGGCTTCTGGACGTAGACGTGCTCTGACCGCGGTCACTCGAAGGAATTTCCTAGAGTACACAACCAAGGCTCTCGCAGAGGCCCCGAACAATGGGCTGTCTGTCGAAGCGACCGACCGACCAGCCGCTCGCCCGATCGCTCGCGCCTAATCCCGGCAATTCCTTCCAAAACCCACAAAATCGGACTGGAGTGAAGGTTATCGGCTCTTTCGGAGTCACTGCAAGCTCTCGTGCCGAAAACGCACGAGTTGCACGGAAATGCACGGAACCGACCTGCAGAGGCGCCTGGGAAAAGGGGCGGCTCCAATCCGACTCGATAAACTTGTCTGAGCCTTGGAACGTCTCCAACTATGTGGCTCCGAAAGTCTCGATTCGAGCCAACGTCCCGCGACCGCCGGGAGACAGTCGTTGAGGATAATTTCACGACAAGAGAGCTCAACAACGACTGAGTAGGGATCCTGGTTCCGAGTGGCAACAATACGCCCGTCCAGAAGTGCTGGGAGGATTCTGGAACTCGGGAAAAATAAAGCACTTTCCACCGCCGAAACCTTTTCACGTATGGGTGTGGTCTACGTATCGGCAGCTAACTCAGCATCAGAGACATCCTGTCCTCGGGAACATAGTGCCCGATGCGACGTAGCGAAGAAATCGCTCTCGATGGAAGATCCGTTTTCATAATTCTCACACCGAGAGCCCGCGGATTCCCGCTATCGGATCACTCAGAATTTTCCCTCAGCAGAAAGTAGAACTTTTTCCCCCGAGGGGGCGGATGTCACTTTCCTGGTAGATGACTTGACCATCAATCCTCGGAAAGTGATAAAAAAAAATTCTGTCCAGAACTCTCATCCAGCATCGCATTGAGCGGTCGGAGCAAACAAAACAGAGGCTTCGGTAGGTAAAATATACAACCACACTCTCCGTGTGTCATCGTAGCGATCCCGACTCTTTCCCCTTCTCCCCGGAAAAGTTCGCCGACGCGGTCCCAACCCCTCTTCGTTCCGTTTGTGTCGAGAGACGGATAACCGTGGTGGGTTTGTTTCGGAAGGGTTCTTTCCTCTCCCGACGATAGTTGTTCGTGAAGGCTCCCAGCGCGGCCGTTTCTCCTTCTGTTTCTGTACCGCTCTCGACAGGAGCGACGACTGTGGTGGCGATGGAAACGGTGCCGCTGGCGGCGCGGTGGCAACGGCGGGAGTAGCAGTACAGCACAGGACGGGTCGGACGCGTTTCCAGCGGTTCTTCCTACACGGCTCAATATCTCTTTCCATCCTCCTCGGCGGGTGGCCTTTCCCTCGACCGTCTCTCCCGCTCTACCTCTCACAAGGAACACGCAGCCCGATGGCTGCGGCTGCGGCGGCTGCAAGTATTCAGTTTAAGAACGTCACTGACACTCTTCGGTGGTCAAACATCTACCTCACCCAGTGATTCGCCCAGAGCCGTGACACCCCGTTCCACCGCGCGGCCTCCATCCCGCCTCCTGCTTTCCTTCCTCACAGGACAAGCCGAGTGAGGTTCATCCGAGACATCTTCGATCAGCATGCCTCAGACCTGGGGATACTCCGACTGCAATGGTGAGTCAGTTCGTCGAACGCTTCGATCACAGCTGCGTTCAAGTTCACGACACGCGTCGGGTTCGAGTGGACCCGGGTCAGAACCCTCCTCTGAGACCTCGTGACCGAGATACCCGAGCTGTCATCGCCTGAAAAGCTCCCGGCATCGGCTCCCAGAGCTCTCAGAGAACTTTGATCCGCGCGGGCACAAGGTCATCATTGAGGAAGTTCCATGTCGTGTCGTGTGGATATTTGACAGTCGGACAGTCTGATGCGTTCCTGCATGCCGAACTGGGCCCGAACAGATGAGCTCGGCCGGTTCCGAGGTGGCCGAGGAAGTCGAGAGAATCCGTCCCGATCTCTCGTTCTGCGCGGGAAAGCCTGTTCCCGAAGTTTTCAGAAGTATCGCGGGTTTCCGATGTCGGGAGAACTTTGCTGAGGGCCCGCGAAGTATCTCCGGTCGCGAGCTCCGGTCGGAGTCCTGCTTTCTAGTTTCCTCCAGTATCCTGATTGATTGAAGTGACGTGAGGTGGCGTTCGCGCGGGACCTTGAGGGGCCGTCGGGGAAACCGACTAGGGGCGTGGATTCGCTTACTGCACTGGTTTTCTGCTGGTTATCGGTATCGCCAAGGTCGGCGTGTATCGAATTTCACGGATGTAATCAGCGGCCTGAGAAGAAACTTTCGTCCAGACGAGCGGAATTCCTTCGAGTCGGCAGATTGTTTAATCTTTGCTTGGATTCGGTGGCACCGAGGGGAATCCGTGAGCGACGGAGTGCAGAGGACGTCGTAAAAGCGATGATGTGGAGCACAGCACCCGATCTCCAACTCACGCGCGCTGGCTGATGCCGTCAACGCGGTCAGTGGTTGAATCAATCTGCGGTGATTGATAGTTACACGACACGGGAGAAACCGGCTGTTTCTCATCAGGCCGTAATTGGTATTCATGGACGCTCGAACCGGTTGACGCTCTGGCGGAAACAACGATTCCCGTGGCGAAAAAGATGGCCACGGGAGCGTCCATCGAAAACTCTGGATCACGTTTTCCGCTGGTTCGCGATGACCACGCATTTTCCGCCGCCGGCGGACTGTACACTTTCGGCGGCCTTGTGGATTGCTGGGGAGTGACAAACTCGACGCATTGATTGGCGTCGGTCTGACAGGGTCCGACGCTCCAGTTTGTCCACGTCGTCTCTTTTCTCGGTTTGTTTTCGCCGGGATTGAGTCACGATTCGGAGAGCTGCGGTTGCCTCCGAAAAGGGCGCACGCGTCCATTGTCCTCGATTGGAGCCGTCTCCACCGATCGAAAGTGCCGACGTAGGAACCAGGCAAACGTCGGGAAACGGAGAAGTTCCGACCGCCTAACGGTTCGAACCCAGACTGGCTCGCGTGTCGCCCGTTCCGGACGGTGGAGGAGGGAAGCCTAATGGAAGAACAACGTCTCGTCGGGAACTCAGGACAACGGGAGGCCAGAAAGCTCGGAACGCTTCCCGCAGTCAAGGTGGCACGGGTGCGGCACGGAGAACTCCGCTGGACTCTGAGCCGGACGTCGGACGAGACGGCGGTGTCGCTCCTCTCCGAGAACGTGAATAAATTTTCTGCCTCTCGTTCCGACTGGACAGACGTCGAGACGCCCCGGGGGAGGTTCGTCCGAACCAAGACGAACATTGCTCCCGCTGCCCTGGTTCGATCGCAAGCCGCTCTACCGTATCCCGATTTACCTCAGTTTACCATTCGGTCTTCGCTGCTGTATCCCTTTCTGTTTTTCCTCGTGCCGATCGTGCTCAGTACGTTCCCCGGCCTCGGCCTTCCCCGGGCGGTGCGCAGCCCCCGGCCGTGCCTCCAAGCCGATCTGAAGGAAAAATGGCTGTATCGCGGTTGACATCGCCTGTCAATGTGTTTGTCTGCCTGCTTGACAATTCGACCGTCTCCGCGGTGGACTGACTCACGTCTAGCCGACGCGTCGGTCGACAGTATTCCTGACCGAAGTCCGGCGGAGTTTTCCTCCGAGGAGCTCATGTCTGCGTCTATTTGTCGTCGCGGGTTTCTCGTCGAGCAATCCGTCCGGGAGGATTTCTTCTTCTCAAGGAAGAGCCGTCTGATGAGAGATCCGAACGGGAGCTTTTTGATGAGCAGCGATCTGGCACGGATTCTTCAATGGAACCAAGTCTTGCATCACGCGCTTCCATTGAACGTCTTCAAAGATGTCAGTGGTCAGCAGCGTCGAGAACGATGGTTGTTAGGCGTGATGGTTGGGGCGGTTTCATTTCGATAGCTGCCGGCGGCTCGAGCCGTCGCCGAAGCCGGTTTCAAACGCCGCCGACGCCCGTCAAGTCGCGTCAAGTGCGGGAATCCGATTTCTGGACGGGTAACCGGCGGTGGTTCTATTGATGAGCGTTGCGAGCCGCTCGCTGGTCGCGTCGCGGTCGACACAGAGTGGAAAAGGGTTGGAACTGAAAACTGGTTTGATTGCGCTCTTCCTGATCGAGGCAGCCCAACGGCCGGATACGCGGCGTGAGCAGCCGCTCGCTAGCGGCGTGAAACATCACGCTCGCTTTTCGGAAATGTTAAAACACGGCTAAACGGAGAGCCGAGCCGAAAACAAGTCTGACGGCCGAAACGCGTCAAACAAGCTCGTGGGCGGACGGGCTCTCTCGAAACGGAAAAAGCAGTGTAGCTGATCGCAGCCTGCATTACACATCGTTGACAACTCTAAATGGCTGCGTTGTCGGCTACGATGTTCCAGACGGCTACGACGGCGAATTCAGAGCGGGAATCAGAGCATCTCTTTTGAGTGACACTTGCACTTTGACTTGGAGGGCCTCCGAGCGGGTTCCTTCACAGAATGGGTGGAAACAACGTATACGATGCGTGAGCGGCTAGATTCGGGCAGGTGGGAGAAAGCATCCGATCGAATTTCGCAATTTTCACACGTCGATCCCGGGCGTTGAAATTCTCCGCGAAGTCGACGGAATCGGGAGCGATGAAAGTTTCAAAGCCCTAGACGAGAAAATCGACGCGCAGAATTCGCCCTTAGCTGATTCTCGAGATCTTTCGGGGAAAGAGACTAAGCCAAGTCACAAGGAACAACTTGTCCATTTTCCGCTATTTTATGCGAAGCTTCCTGAAGAAAGCTCTTCGAACTCTTCCGGTGAGGCTGCATCCCGATATCAGCCCCTTGAACCTCCATGAGTTAAATTGAGCGGGAAGAGCGGCGATGGTCGAGGCTAACGGAACTGGCCAACTATTTGCTCCTGAGAGATTCCAGCTTGCAAAAGTGCGGCGATGGAAAATATGCCCAATTCCTAGTTCGCTGCAGAGCCGGATGTCTGATTCAGGGTTGACAATGTAAAACGATAATGAAAATGTTGAACGAATGGGGGAGGAATATGTCTGAGCGTGAGGTTGATGGGCATTCAGAATTACTCGAATGGGATACGCACGAATCGAGCCTTCACCTAAGACCAAACAGTGGGTTTGATAAGCAGGATCAAGGACGGATCGTTGTCTCTCAGGTGTTTCCATGAAACTAATCCGCTGTTTCCGACCGGACGCGTAGCCAATCATGCACATTCGACGGAAAATTCTGGAAACGGAGCCGCGACTCGAAAGGTTCCACTTAGGGCTGGGTGAGCCTTGACGGAGCGAGTTTGCCTCGAGCCTGCGCTGTGCAAACCAACGTGAGCTGTGAGTCGTTCCGGCTGGAAGGGGTCGTTCTGATTGGAGCTCGAGGTAACAGTTGCGATCGATGCACCAGCGGCAGCTTCTCCGCCGACGAAGCCCTTGAATCGGTTTTCCGTCCACCCGCGTTGATCGACTCCGTGGCAGAGTATTTCCATTCCACGACTGTGAATGTTCGACCTGCCAACCGAGTCATGCATCCCGGGTTCACTTGCATTTCCCTCATGGTGGAGACGATTGCCTTGAAGGACGGACTCCGGCTTTACCTCTCGTTCCTTGGACAGAGCTGCCGGACTCTCCACGGATGGGAAAAAGCTTCCGTCGGCGATGATGAGGATCGGCGACAAATCAGACGAAGAGGAAACGACCCGCCGGCGGGAATTACGGCGACGACGCCAAACCAAAGCCACGACGAGCCTTGAGAACTTATTTAGACTTGCGCGATCGGGAGGAGAATTGGGAGGAGCGCGAATCATCGTCGAACGAACTTCCACTTCAAATCGGGGTTGATCAGCCAGAACAGATCGATGGCGTCGGGGTTCCCTTGCTCTCGGCTTCTTGTCGCGACCAATCACCTCTGACCTCAATGAGCACGATCCGCCTCGACCGAAGAAGGAAGCTCCCGACACAGATTTCGAGCTCGGGCAGACGGAGGTTCGGGCTGATGGGTCTCGAGAACAGACAGCGGGTTGGAGTACCTCTCCGCATCACGCTCTCTTCATCGACCCCGAGAGTTTAGTGAACCCGATCAGGAGTTCCGGGAGTACGACGTTGAAATGAGCTGCTGGAACCTGAGTGTGCTTGAATGACTCCCACCTCAAGCATGACAATGGGATGGGAAACTTGACCTGCCGGGAGACTCCGTGCAGCTATTCGAATCACCGTGATCGAACACTGAATTTTTGAGTCGTGACTCTTGATTTTTTCCCGGAAGATTCATCCGGAAATCCATTCTGTGAACTTCTACGGAGTAGGAGACCATAGTTGAATCGATAGTAGGACTCCTTGCCTCTTCATGATAGGTTTGAAGCCAGACCATGGTTCTCTGATCGATCGCTCTCTGTTTCCGATTCTCTGCAATCGCGAATGTCCGTAGGACCAGGCGATTCGACGTCGTCCATCTCAATAAGAATCGTGAGCGGTCCAATCTCTGGAGGCGTTTCCAGACTGAATCCGTCTCGCTTGGAGACAAACGGCCCAGCTCATTCAGAGCAAGTGGTCACACACTTTCCAAACAACCCTGAGGCTCCGCGTTCCTCGGAATCGCAAATGGTTCCAAATTGGTCCCCACGAAGGGATACGTGACGCGAAGGAAACATTCGATTCGCCAGCCCGAAAAACCCAGGAGTTTCCGTTTCCCGAGCGAAGGTTCCGGGTGGTCAATACTTGCGGTTGTCATTCGATTCGAATTCTAATCTCATTCAGCTCGAATCACAAACGATACGGAATAGTGGCGTTGATGGCCGGTTTTTCATTCGAAGGTGGATCATTCGACTGAGCCTAATCCAATATTAATAGATGCGAGCGAGATGCACGTCTGTCTCGGCCAATGATTGACGAGGCTATTACCATCAAATGAGCTTAGTCACGGCTCGTGTGGAGCTAAGTTTGAACTGTTCAGAGGTCACGTTGGTCTCGGCGAGAGAGGCGACGAAGCTATTGGGGAAATAGGCTCCCCCACCGAGTTCCCTGCGTTTCGATCACGGGGCCCGTGCAACAGAACGTTCTGTTCCTGCGTTTCCGTCGAAGCAGACAGAGCAGCTTCATGACTGAGCCGCGGTGCACGAAACTCAAGTCTTCGGCAGCCGCGGGATGACAGACGTGGTCTGGATCAGAACAGCTTCAGGCCCCGATTCTCCTCCATCGCAAAGCCATCCCGGTTTTTCTCGAAGCTGCGATTGCGGGGGAGAAAGTGAAAATTCAGTTTGGCCGTGGAGTCGACAACAGTTGGTTCAGCAAACGTCGGTTTACGAGCGCTGCCGGCCCAGAGAAGGTTCTATCAGAAGCTATTTTAGCTCGAGACAGGCCTTACTAGGTCAATATTGTCTCGTCAGATCGGAGTTGAAGCCTTGCGTAGCTTGGTCCGTCCGAACGAGTCTTTGTTCAAGGTCGGGCTCGACAATGAGGAGGACTTCTTATGGAGCTCGTGTCCGCCGTCTTTTCGAGCGAGGCGCCGCACCGCCAAGCCGCACCCGTCAAACGGCGGTGGATAAGTCGGCAGGCGACGCTTTGGGCACGCGTTCCGTGTTCAGTCCGTGGCGGGCTTGGATGCTGTTCCTGCTTTGTTCTGCCGACCAGTGGCACCGGGTTATTCGACGCCCGCTGCGGGTAACTCAGCGGGGAGCTCTGGACATAGTTCTTGAGCTCGCGCTGATATCTGATTCGAGCTGGCTGCGCCGTTCTCCGGAAGGCCCAGCGTCCAAGAGCACAACTGGCAAAATTGATCGCTCGGTTTGTTTACACTCGTAGAGGGCGTCCGGCTGCGTTCAACTAACCCTTCGGATGCTGCACCTGTGCTTTGTTTCGAATTTTCCAACATTCTTTGTGTTCACACCCGCGAGCCGAGCGTGAACGAGATAAGACCACACTTCGCCCCGCCGCCGAACCGCTCGGTCTCTATAGCACCTATGAGGAATCTGATTCGGGTGCTCGACGATCGCCTGGGGAAGTCTGGAAAAGACAGAACTTCACAAGCTATGGATGCTATCGGAGCTAGAGTCCGAGCTGGTCGGGAAATACGCTCTGAGATTCTTCGATTTCCCGCTGGAATGTATGCAAAGGGAATCCGCAGCCGGGTTCAGAAGAGAGCAGAGCGCGGATGCTCCCGGATCCGCTAGTAGCGAAGTTTACGAGCGACTCCGATTTTGCGCGTTTGGAAACCGCCTCATCTCGACGGCCGCACAGGTTCTGATACAGGAATCGAATGCAGAATGCTGGGTCGTGCTCTTGGATCCGAATATGGTTCCCAGAGTTCGCCTTCCAGGGCCAACGTCGGGTTCTGCGCGCGTCGATGAGCAGCGTTTGGCGGCGACGTCAGCCAAAGCAAAATATGCGCGGGCTTCGTTCTCCGAGCTGCTGATGCAGTGGAACCCGTTTCTGGAAGTGATGGAACTCGAGCACGTGACTCTAGTCCGCGGCGGCGGCAAACGATTCTACTACATTGTCAACCTCCCTGGCAGAGAAACTCAGCGTCAAGGATCATGCCCTGCGCAAAAGTACGTATCACTCGTCATCAGAGCAGCTAAGATGCATTCGGTAGCGATCGCGGTAAACGTGATGGCAGTGGGCGCGGTGACAACGCTGTCACTTTGTCATCACGCCACGCCGTCGGAATTCACGGGGCTCGTATGTGGAATACAATGAGCGAACAAATTACCGAACGCGAGCGAAGCTCCGTCGCATCCGACAGCGTGCTTCTAGGGATGTGCTGCGAGCTGTGGAAGATGTTCAAGGAGTCCAACCGGCGCTGCTCAGAATTCATTGAGATCTCTCGCTACTGAAATTCAGAGTGCCATCTCTGTTCATGGCTTGAATGTATTTCAAGTGCGTCACAGGAGCGGGCCTTTTCTGCTGACGGGGCGAATATATGCGCTTCTCGTTCAAATCAGACTTCGAACCGGTGCGTGAATATTTGTCCAGAAAGAAAGCACTCGATCGGAAAGCTCAAGGCTGACGACTTTGCGGCCGAATGTGGTCTTGTCAACTCGGCGAATCGCTCAATAGATGAAGCCGTCGCCTTGAAACGGAGAACCCTGTCAAATCCCGGCTCACGACGCCCGCGCGAGCGTTTCCCGACATTTATATTCCGTCTCCGTCTCGCGGAGCCGAGACAGACCCCTATCCACGATAATACGAAACAGTTTGGAGTCGTAAACGACGTTCGCGCTCGTCTCCGCTCCAACTCGTCTCCCCTTCAGACGAAAAACGCGGTGTAAGGGCGCTGCCATTGTTCTGATCTCATCAAACGGGTATTCATCAGAACTTGGAGTGTTTACGGAGTTCCGGGCCGCAATCGAGTTGCTTCGGCGGGCGTTGTGGTCAAGCGATATTGGATTGTGCGAGTGGTAACCTGCTTACCGCTCGATGGTTGGCCGCAGTGTTCTGTCAGCATGCGTCAAAGCTCATTGGATTTCCGAGAATCGAGTGACGAAAACTGAGCAAACAGTAACGCTATACTTCCGGAGCTTTGATTTCGTATGAATGGACGATCGCACTCCCCGTCTACGCTGTTTGAGCGTCGTCGGAAAGGATCGCGTTGGGATTCCCTGCGAAACCCGGGCGGACTCCGGCGAAATAACCCGCCGCGTTCCCGCCAGGGCTGTGAATATCCCTCCGAATGAGAGATTTTTCGAGGGAAGAAGAAACCTGGATCGACTCGATCACAAATGCTGAGCACGTATCGTTCAAGTAACGAAAATAATCAAACACATTCCACGGGTACAGCTCCCGGAGGCAGCTCGCAAACATTCGGAGCGTAACTCGAATCACACCCGCGGTTTCTTCGCATTCGCGCCTCGGTGACAATCCGATCCGAGTCAAAATCTGCTGTGGTATCTCTCCCTCCCGATCGCCTTGAGTTCTGTAGCCCGGAGCCTCCCATAGTCGTTGGAAGCAACCGCGCTTATCAGCAGTTTCGTGAAAGACGCTCTCGGGCCCGTCGAGCACGAACCGATCGACTAGGCGGGCATCGTGCTCCCCGGAAAGCAAGATATTTTGCCGACGAGAGAACTCAGTTATTTGTCAGGAGGGTATCGTGGTTGTTTGGGATTCATAGAGTTTCAGGTCTTGCGTCCTCTGCAAGAGGCTTCTGGGTTTCTCTCGGTCAACAGTACTTGCGGGTCCTCGGGTCACTCTCTCCTTAAAACTGACTGAGTTCCCAGAAAAACGCGGACGTTGCGGCCATCATTCCGAATCGGGCATGTTCGCTGATCGTCAACTCTGAAATATTACGAGCATTCTCCACGAGACGTGTCCGAATTTTCGGGAAAGCCCGAACCATCTCTCCAGAGACCCTGGTCTGGCATGCTCTACCGCCTGCTCAGAAAATACCATGTGTATACGAGAACCATGCGTGGATAACCGCCACCTTCGTGAGGCGGGCGGTCGGAATTTCATGTACTCTTGCCGACGAAAACGAGGTCTGCTGCCTGCTGAGTTGACTTTGTGAATTCCAGCGAAAGAGCTATTAATGAGCGAGCTACTCAACAAGAAAGCGTTCGAGCAACCGACCAAACAGCAGGGTAAGCAGGCTCGCCGCCTACTTCAACAGAGCACCGTTTGTTCAGTCCGACTTGGCCTGGGTTTGCTCCCCCCAAGAGTTCCTTCTTCCGTTTGATCGAATATGTGGAGATCAGGGCGTTCCTTTCCATGCTTCGCGGAAAGAAAGGAGCTCGCCTTATTTGAGGTCGGATTCATACTCCTTAAGCGCCCAACGACGGAGCAGCAAGTCCTCCGCCGACAGTTTTCCACGAGCGACCTTGGTGCCAATCTCTCGATAGTTTGGCGACGAGGATTCTTGTCATTTCGTGGCGCATGGTCGTGTTGTTGAATTGAATCACATTCTGAACTGCTTCAGAGCACTTCTCTGCTCAAGCCGCAGTCCTTCCGGGAGCTGAGTTTTAAAAGGCGGGACTCAATGCTGGAATTGGCTGAGGAATCAAGCTCACTCCCGATGTTGATATCTTATGAAGGGGAGCTGTCGATTCCAATGCGTTCAAGCCGTCATTTTACCCTAAAGAAATTCTCAACGAAACTCTGTTTCTGGATGAAAGCCCTTCCGAAGTTACATTCACTAACATTCCAAATCATGTCGATAACATTTGTGTTCCCGGCAGCCGGGTCCAACTCGAACATGGTTTCCCGAGAGTCGGTCGTGAAGTGCAGCCGCTCGATCTCGATGAGCGACATTCTTTCTCACGACGTAAGATCTTCGTGACGCACGGTATTCCCACAATATTGAGCCGCATTACCAAAGGAAACAAATCAAACCGGGCTCGCACGAAGTGGTTGCTGTCAGCTGGACAAGGGGTTAGTCGATCGTAACGGCATTGAATGTTCAGTGGAACGACGATCCCAGGCTATCAACCGGCACCGGGACTCGGTTGGCAAGTGCTCTCTCTCCCGGCTCTCGAATAGCACTCCAAGTGTGTAACCTAATTCTAGGCCGAGTGGGACTCTCGAACGTCGGTCAGCATGAACGACGGGCACAGTTCGAAATGCCGCCATCACGCTGTTGTCAAGCTGCCCATTGATAAAGAGCAGCGTCCGGATGTTTCAGGGCAAAGGAAATCATTGTTTCCTCTCGCCGAGTCTCCCCTCTGACAGGAGCGGATTATTCCCGCGACGACCAGCGCATCCCTCCGAGCACAGCCGCGGAAGGCTGAGCGGACGCAAAATCGGAAATCGCAATCGCTAGTGAGGTTTCTGAAACCTGAACTGTGAGCTCTGTCGCCGAGAGCTTCAGAACTCTATCGTAGACTTCATTTATCACGCGGTCTCGGTCGCTGATGGACGACACCTCGGCTGCTCACATCATCAACACTGAGCGTGTTCACCCTGACGTCGCCATTGGGGCTCTCGCTGTGTCTGCCTACGAGGAAAAAGAAGCAGTAAAGCATCCGCAGTCGTGTTCATCATTGGAAACGGCAAACGAAGTCAGAGAGACCGACCGCGCAGCCGAGCTCGAGCATGGAATGCCTCGCAGCCGACGCTTCTTTCTATTAATGTCATTGCCCGAGCTTCGGTGAGGTCATTGGTTGAAAGGTTGGCGAGCTGCTTGTCAAGCAGGGTTGGCGACCTGATCTGGCGAACTCTACGGCTGCTCGGGTTCTAGAAGAACCAAGCTGCAGTGCTCAGCGCAGCGCAGATTGATGATTGGGTGAAAAGTTTGATTCGACTTCAATCGGAAGGCCAAATAGCCCACACCGACAGGAGTGTTGTGGTTGTGACAGATCGATCACTCTCAGAGCGTCAATCCGATGGCGTTTGAGGCTGTCCTGCCTCGGGGGTCGTCAGGCCTGGCTAGCGAGATCGCCGGCGCCGCGTGCCGCCCAGCCGCCCGGGATCACAGAGATTCTCCGTGGTTCAGAGCTCTGAATCTAGTCCCTCGTTTCTGGAGAGTACCCGAGGGCCAGGGGAGGCTTTGTTGGAGAATGACGCGTGACTCTATTCTGTACAGGAAGAGCTCTGCCATGTCATCAACAGGGCGCGCCGCAGTTTTAAGCTGCTTCGTTTCACGCGGCTAGGGCCAGCGAGGACAGGGAAAATTTGCAGCCAGGTTTGATCGCGGTGGAGTCTGAACTCTGAGGTGCTCTTTCGAGGTCTGCGAGGATGACAATCCGCGCTGAGAACCCTAGCCCAAAAGGAGTTCGACCTAATTGAAGTAAAATGGGGTTCCGGGAAATCCACGTGGCCTGCGACGAACAGATGAATCCGACTACGTGCAACCCGGACTCGTTCAATGATTTAGCTGAGTGGGGAGTGATCGAGGTGAGACGGTACGAGAACCGGCAGAAAAGGATCCTTAACAACCTTTCATGAGGTGTCCATTAGATTCATAATGCCAATGCCGTCTACGCCGGTGACGATGAACGCATAGTGATGAATAGGGGCCTTGTTCGCCTGCAGTCGGCTATGACCACGAGCCTTGTTACGAATTATTGCCATCCCATTCAATGCGCGCCCGCTTGTCTGCCCTGGCTCGACTGCGGTTCGAAATGGTCACAGGCGGATAGTCCTGACTCGCTCTCCTGATGTTCTAAACGTAACATCAGC